>JAEQBH010002006.1:0-113764 GCA_016808115.1 Tetrastigma voinierianum | reverse complement strand
CTTTTCATGTGGGAGATTCATTGAAGAACCGACTGGCCACGGAATAACATTGTTACAACTCACGGTATGTTGCTATCTTCTTTCTTTTTTTCTCTCTTCCCTCATTTTCGGCTTCGAAAAGAAAATTAATAACAATTTTCGTTTATAACAATTTCAACATAAATATAATGTTTTTTCAAGATTTATCTTGAAGAATGATTTTAAAATATATTTTTAATTGAAAAAATATTAATCAAAAATATAATTGAATAATTACTTAATGAGAAAACAGAGGCTCAGGCATGCATGCTACATGAGAAACCACATCTTTGTTTTTTCAAAAGTGGAAAAAGAAAATTAGGAAAGAACAACCAAAGAGAATTATATTAAAATGCCGAACGAAGTGGGTTTTCAGAGTTTGAAAGAGTTTTTATCAAATATTGTGGATATCTTTCAAATTTTTAAAAAAAAAAAAGCAAAGTAATGATATATAAGAGTAATTTAAGAGGAGACACAAAATAACATGCTATCTTTTCTTTCCTTTTTTTTTAATTTTAGACCTTCACCTTTAGAAGCTATTTTCTTTACAATTTGAAAGGGATTGCTTGGCAGATCACCATACAAAAAAATGTTTTGTCACCAAATCACTAATACTTTTCAATTATTTTTATTTTAATTTTAAGTTATTTAAAATAATCTTCAAGAAAAAAGTTGTGAAATAATTATGCTAGAAAACAGGGAAATCACTGAATAAAAAATAGTATAAGATAAAAATACTTTTTAAATATTTTGATAGCTGAAACACTTTAACTGGAGTTCTAAGTTTCTCAACTTTTTTGTTCTTGTTGCAGGAGATTATAAAACAAGGAATTTAAAAAAAATAATGTTTCACAAAATCTGCTATTTTAAAAAAACTTTGCTTTCTATTAAATCTTCTTTCCTAAACCATATTAATAATATTTAAACATGTTTGAAAAACACCTCTGTAGGAAATGATAGAGAAGAAAAAAACGATACAAAAAAACAGTTTCTTTTATAAAAACTACAAAATTTATTAAAAGAAAATTTGCCGATTATATACAATGATCAAATTTTCTATTGCTACAATATATTTTCACAAGAAACCTGAATTGAAGAAAAAAATTTAAATCATCTTCTTTCCTCCGAATTTCTAGGAACAGGAAACATGTTTTAACTCTGTGCATAGATTTTACAGTTTTTCAGGAACAGCCTAGGAATGCATCAGTGCTCAGCTCCTCATACGAAAAATATTGAATTTTTTTAAGCATTTCTTTAAAATCAATGAATAATTTCTTCTTATTTTTTTAAAAACAGATTTGTTAGTGTACTTTTCATTCCTAAAAATGTTTTTAAAGCAACAACATTAGTCAATATATATGGTCTAACTCCGACAATATTTTATCACAACAATTTAAAATAAAATATTGTTTTCATTCTATCACATATTAGTCAGAAATAATAAAGAAATAAAAAACTATTTTAAGCTGTTTTGTAATTAAGGATATTCTGTTGCTGGATTTGCCTTTTCTATTGTTATTCATATTGTTACCTTTTTTTTTTTGAAAGATATTTCATGTATTGTTACTTAATCATGAATGAAAATATAATTATTTTCAACAATATTTATACAAATTAAAATATAAATAAGGACTATTATCATTGAAAGAGAAATAAAAATGAAGATAAAATATTCAATTTTCCGTTTCACCTTTTATACTGTTTGATATTAGAAGTAACGCATTTTCCTAGTACAATCTCTTCAATTGTAAATTAAGCTTGGAGATCATGTGATGGTATTTTGAGTGTGTTTGGTTTTCCAATTGCACCAAAAGCGATACCATAATTTGCTGCATAGATTAATAGTACACAAAACTTTGGTTCCATTTTCCTCTGCTAGGAAGGAAGTTCAGTTGAGGAATTAGTAGAATCCAATAACCAAGTTTGAATAAAACCAACATAAGTATTATAATATGGTAGCATTCCCCACATGTAAGAACATAGAAACAAAAATAGTAGTTGCAGTATCTGTGGATGTTCAGCACAGAAAGGCACTGAGCTGTTGACATACCCGGTGCTCCTAGGATCACATGTTTTGCGATATAGACTAATAATATTGGCAAACATAAGAGAAGAAAGGAAGCACGATGAAGAAAGAAAAAAACAACAACTTTACAAATTTAATTGTGAACTTAAAAATGTTCACTTTAAAATGTAGATTATTAGAATTATAGGAAAAGAGCATTTTATCACCTGGAACACTGTCATACTTCTAGGTAAAAAGATTATAAGCTTTAACACTAATTTATAGATGTTGGAAAGAGGAGTAAATATACTCCTAGACAGTAACATTCTGTGGATTAATTGAGTAGTTTTCTTTTAATTATTAGACAAAGCAACACATTTTCAACTGTTACATGATTTTATTGTAGGCATAGCAATAGGACTTGGGACATTGCTTTTGGTGATCTTTTGCATAGTGGATATACAGTGCCACAAAAACAAAATTAAGGAAATCTGAGGAGAAATAACTTTAAAATGGTGGTTTTGCTGCCCAGTTTAACGATTATCTTCAAGTGAAGGAAATGTTGTTAACCACATTGACACTTCCAAAGAGTTAGAAAGCCATGATCGTTATAATGAAATTGAGTTCGTGACCAGTCGAGAGGAGAATGCCAGGTATTGTTGCCGCAAAAAGGAATATTTGATGGATGGAAAATTTATTATGAGTTAAAAGGAGTGAAGAATAATGGTGAAGACAAACTTAGACAATTAATCAATGAGATTATTCTAATCCCAAATCAATCATGAAATGTGGTTAAAAAGCTATTAGGATGTTGTTTTAAGTCAGAAATGCAGCTTTTCTGTTGGTGTATGAGTTCATTTCCTAACGAAACCCGCTTCAGAACATATCCATGACCAAAATGAAAGAAGAATTCCGATTACATGGAAATGCGTTTGCAAATACATTTCTTGGGGATTCTGGCTTCTTTCTTGCACCCACATTCAGCAACTACTACACACAATTTATCCTTCGGATATCAAATACGACTAACATATACTTTTAGATGATAAATAGAGCAAAGATAACAAGATTTTGGAGCTTCCAAGGCTCTCTATTACCATCGACTGAAACACATTTGACCACCAAATCTGAGGTACTTTGGATATTTGGACCACGGAGTAATTTTCCAATGGCTGATTTGCGAAAAGTGATGTTTATAGTTTGGAATGGTTCTTGACGAGCTTTTAAGCGGGGAAAAGAAAGCCAATATCTGTAGAGAAAGGAAAAGTTTACAGCACACATATTTCATATAGTCCATGAAAGAAAATGGTTGCTCGGATGCTGCTTTGATATAAATTCTTAAAAGAGAGCTTGGAGACAAGAAAGAGATCAATGTATTGGCTCATTTGGCAAGGCAGTATAAACTTGGTGGAAAAACAGGACCAACAATGATAGAAGAAGTTGCCACGAGGAGTTAGAAAGAACTAGAAAGTGTCAAGGAGATTTATCGTATTCGAGAAAGAAGATTATGAGGAGGTTGAATAATGACATCTTGAATTAATATTACAGGCCTTGAGATACTACCTTCACTCCATGCGAAGTCTTGGCAGATGCAAATGCATCTTCCTTCATGAATGTTCAAAGCATTATATCAAAAGTCATTTAAGTTAATAAACATGTTTGTGTATAATTATTGTTGCTATGTTCTTGTAGAATTTGAGACTCAGTTTCCTACTACTTTGCCTGACTTTCCATTAAAGTGTTGTATAATGATATACTTTTACATGAGAATGGCTTTTAAATTTTGCTATTATTCGTGTGTGTGTTGCTATGAACCATGTGTTGCTTCATAGTTGTGGGGATGTTGGCATACAGAATCAACAATAAAACGCAAAGAGAAACTTGATAGAAAAATTGTAAGTTATGAGGAATTTTACAATTATATTATGGTTTCAATTGACTCCGTAATAGACTATGTTGCTTATGAGAGCATCAAGAAACCAGGAATGGCAATCGGTAGGGTTGAGACTGGGGCATATAGGGTTTCTCCCGAGCCGGGCCAAATTTGATGGGTTTTCCAAAAGCAGGGGCGGGTGGGTAGGGTGTTCCGTTATGTTGAGTCTGCAAATCCATTCCCCAGCACGGAGCCCCCCGGTGCTCATTATTTAATGAGGTTGGCACACAACATCTTCTATCGGCAATATTTATCTTCCCATCTCATATTGTTTGATTTGTTTGAGAAAAGAAAATGACTTACGAGAAAATAAAACTCCATAACAAACAAAATGCATTGAAATTTTAATCCATCATGAAAAAATGATGTGAGAATTGGGATTATTAAGACCAACAAAAATTTGTATCAAATTAGAGATATAGGTCCTCAAGGCTATACTTAATAATGATGCCCATGGTTGGATTCGAGAGAGAGAAGATGAAAGATGAAAATTCAACATATTGCTAGAGTGAAACGTTTGATTATGCAACTTCAGAAACTCTGAAACAAAGTGAAAGGAGAAAAAAGAGAGAACATTAGACGATAAAACTATTAGAATTAGGAATCAGAGAGAGACCCACTTGGAGTTGCCAGAATCAAAAGTTGAGTAGAGATGAAGTCGGCAAAATCTAGAAGGGGAGGAATTTGAGAACCACGAAAACGCTGAGTTTCAAAATGGGTAACTGCGAAAATCTTCCGCATCTGAGACAAATGATCAAATCTTGAGTTTTCAAAATGATTTTGGAATTACTTTTTTCAAATTCGAAGATAAGGCCTTTTATCGAGCCCGAATGCAGAATGAATGATGAAGGCATCCAAACTCACATTCGGTCAGGCCAGGTTCAGAACCCAATGAGACCAGCGGTAACAAACCCCAAATGAGATCATGAAGTCATTATGATATGAAACCTGGATGGAGAGAAAGGAAAATGCATATTTTATATGAAGGACGTGTTTGTGAAATTTTTAATATCAGGGTGGGGCGGATCTTAGGCTTGATCCCCATACATCATTATAGGTGATTTTAATTAGCGAGGTAATAGGTACAGTTTAATCAATTTCATGTTAAGATTAAAATGTGGATCAGTTAATTTGACCCATTTTATTAAATTAGTTTCGATCGGTTCAACCTAACTCATCACCAGGTTGCCCGATCCAGCAGGCTAAGCAGTCAAAATCTGTAAAAACTAACCAAAAAAATTAATTTTACAAGATATTAAACAAAATAAAAATAAAATAATAATAATTAATATATAAAATGATTGGTTTAAACAATATAATAATAAACCAAACAAGCTTAAAAATAAATAAATATTTAGAACATATTGACATAACTAAAGTAAACTAACCTTCGCTATTTACCAATACAACTAAAAGTAATAACAACAACATATTTAGGAAAAAACTTAACTCCAAAGTATCCGATGAAATCCCTATGTCTAATAACTTCATCATCATCACTCGTTATATCGATAATAATAATAACGATTTCACGTTACAAGATCTTATATCCTCGTCATTTGGTTGAGTTATGTCTGCATCTATTAACCAATTTAGAATGTTAACAACATAAATTTCATTTATGTTTGGAAATAAAATATTTTTTCCAAGAATTGCATCTCGGCCGTGTAATAATGAAGTATATCATATTTGTTTGAAAATTTATATTACTAAAAGATACACAATCATATGAGAAAAAATTAGTATATGATTTTTGTTAATTGACTTTAAAACCTTTCATTGTTTGTTATTAACACTAATTTAAAATAACAGATACTTTAAATATACTAACTAGTTATTTAATTTAATTTATTTTGGCAAGACTGAGTGATCTAAATATCTTACGAAATTGTCATCCACATCAAAGTCATAACTGCCTTTTTAATTCTTGGCGATACACACCACTTTGGAATCCCACACATGTTTTTGATAAAATCAGCTTCCGCTTACATAATTTAATGCGATACGACCAGATCGTCATAAAGATGTGTTTATGTATGATAGAGTAAATTAGTTATTAATTAATAAAGATTGGTTGGGATTAGCCTTTATCAATAGAAACACACTTTATGAATAATGAACAGTTTATTTTTTAATAACCAAAGAACAATAAGTGTGATTCCCTCAAATTATATGAAAATTTTCAAGTTTTTACACTTAGTATGCTCCATATCATTGGGTTCAATAGACTTGAATACCACACCTAATTTTGCTTGCATGCAATTAAGAAGATTTTACATCTAACGTTAATCAAGATCATTTGGTTTGCTAATCATAAGTACTTAACTACTGGTAGAACTCAGTCATTACCATGATATGTTTTATAGTGGTTTCCCAAATATTCTCTTCCAAATATTTAATTATATTAGCAGGATACCTAACATAGATGAGATAAAATCCACTACTTTAATACGACTGTCTTTAAAGAGTGCTAGTTGTTAAAGGCGCTTTGGAAACATTTGGTCAACCTATTGGGACTTTTTTCATGATTAATATTTGCAGCTAAATTTATGACTTACCGTAACATAAATCACGATCACCTAACCTTGTGTCTTAGATCTGCATTATCCTTAACATATGATTTTACTCACTCATTCTAGGGTAGAAACATGCCATAGATTGAAGGTAACCCTTGCAAAAACAGAATGGAAAACAAAAGAAAGGAAATTTTTTATTGAAAAATTGAAAAAACAAAGTAACAATCAAATCAATAATTGTATATGTTTTTTATGCCACCTCCACTAATCATATACAAGAGATGCGACTCCCTTGGGCAGCACAGGAGCAGGATTACATAGTTTCATATCGCTACAACATGTTAGGAGGCCCGAAATTAGAAATAAATCAGAAAAGATCTTCAAAATACATGCTAGCTCTCATACATGTGGCATTAGGTGGGCAAAGTGTTCTCTTTGGCACTGATGCTTTTCTTCCTCCCAGTCTTCATGGCTTCCTCCATGCTCACAAAGTTAAAATCACCTAAAGGCTTCCTTTACTCTAAAGAAACATTAGTTGAGATTTAAAGGACCAACAACTAGTCAAGTGGCTGAAAGCATAATTGCTATTCAAAAAGGACCCAAGAGTATATGAATTAAAGAAATTTCAAAAAATGTCACCTTTTGAGCAAGAATCACACCCCTGACCAACTTATCATAGTCCCTTAACAGTGGAAAAAAGTGAAATATAGAGAGTATTGATCGAAAGAATGAAAATAACTAAAGGAACCTAATGAAAACCAAAGTAATCAGAAATAAAAACATAAAAAGATGGAGTTATGAAGGTGCCAAAGTTATCAAAGGCATTGAAGAGCATTAGAGGTTGGTTTTATCTAAATTTCAGGCTTCATAAAGGGATCCCGAGTTGTTTCATATCTCTAATGGACAGGTCTCGATGATGTAATAGTAGATGGAGTATAGTTGTCCCACGATTCCTTTATCTAACCTTAGAGTGGACCTTGAGCCGTAATGTGACTAGCTCCAGAAGCATAGACAAAGTACCAAATCTCTCTGACTAAACTCAACTCAACACCCAGAAATGAATGATGGCCTTACTGGCTTCAGAGTGGAGTCCAAAAGCAACCTTTTATTATATAACTAAGGCTAGCGATTTGTAACACCCATTTTAAAACATTTCATTCCTCGATCATTCAAATCCAATCACTGCTTGGAAAGCGATTTTCCGTGGCAAATATAAATTTTAACAAAATACCACTACAATGAAAGCATTCAAACATTTCAAAATGATTTATAAAAATAGATGTTCGGGATTCAAATTGTTTTACAAAACTATCAATAATCCGAAAACATGGAGATTAATGCATGTGAACATCTTTCAGAAATTTCCCCTTCTTATGACTGGCGCTCCCTACGATCTTGGAGTCTGCTTTCGATCACTTATTGTCACTAAATTTTTGCGTGTGAAAATGAAATATCGCTAACGTTTTCTGTGCTTAGTGGTTCTCTCTAAATCCATTCTTGGAGTTTTCAAAATTGGCTCAAATCATGCAATTTAACAATTCAAAACTTTCAAACCTTTATGGATGATCAATGTAAATACAATACATATCACGCTATATCACCGATGATTCGTTAGTGATCATCCCGAAAATACTTTCATATTCAATATTTCTGTGTCTCAAATCAATTCAAATATGCTCTGAATTCAATTAGTTTTTGCAATTCAATTGAGTTATGCCAATCAATTCGGTTAGCACGATCAGTTGGTTATGCCCTTAGCGAATTTAGCATGTTTTTCGATATCGAGGATATCAGTCGTGACCACTGCGGTCACGCAGCTAAAGGCTGAGTCGGTATAAAAACGGTTTTATAACCTGCCGGGCATGGTCGTGGGTGTGCGAGCACGGTTGCTTTCAATCAAATAGTGAACACTGTCGATACGTTCATGGAAGTTTGCTGGTCGGTGACACATGATACAATCTGTTCGCGGTACTCTATTTTGACACACATTGGTATACCGTCTATCCTTAATACGAACTAAGCAGGTTAACATTCTGTGGGGCGTTCAAATCTTTTATAACAAAATACAGTACAATATGTACATTTTGTATAAATAGTTCACTTCAAAATAGTCATGATTTTAAGTATACAAATTCATTTGAGTCAAATTTCCTCGAATCAATTTAAAATAAATCGTACTGCCTTTTATACATTTAGAACAAATAGTTCCAAATCTTGACTTGAGAATAGGATAGATAGAAACAATAAAAAAATCTTTAACTCATTCCAATCTCGAGTCTCAATCTTAGTTTATTTTCCTCCCTGTCATTACCATTCAAACATTAAAGAACAATATTTTAGTGCGTGCTTCTTAGTGGTTTTTAGTTTAGGATTATTTGGAGTTTAATTTGGTTCAATTTCTAACAAGCTATATATATGGATTCTTCTTGACTCAATGAAGGCTTTCCATGAGTCGAGAACACCAAAAGAGAGTTCTACTTAGTTCCATACTAATTTTTATCATTTTCTACCATTTTATGTTTTCTTATTTGTTCACGTATTCACACTATTCATTACGTATTTACTATTCATTCCATTGGAAATCTTGAAGAAAATAAGTGATTTAGATTGCCCACGTGTGGCTTCATGGCGTTGTAGAAGTACTTCGCTCTTGGTCGAAAAATTCGACCAGCAGGCGTCGTAGATCTGAGAAAGAAGCAAAATTAGGATTTCATTTTGCAATTCTAGGTGAAATCTCATGTTTTGGTATCCAGCGCGTAGTCCTCCGTCGCGCTAGAGCACTTTAAGTTCTTGATTCGACCAGATTCCTAGTCCGATTTCCGTGTCTAGAAAAGAAATTGAAGAGAAAAATAAAATAAAATAAAATTCCTCTCTACCCTCACTTTCTGTCCCGTTTGTTTTTCTTGGATTTTTTATCTTGCATTTGGGTGGACCACATTTATGTCCCTTTTTCTTCCCTTCTTGATGAGTTTAGGCTAAAACAAATTATTTCATCCCGGTTTCAATTTCTGTTTATCCTAGTGAATATTCTTTAATATTTTCCATTTTGGTTACTACAAAATCAGTTTCGGGTTCACTACACTCAAGAGTAAGCTTTGGATAGTAAGATATTGCGATGTCGCCGTTCGATGAAACTTTTCTGGGTCCCACTAAGGTTCGAGAGACCACCCAATTCAGCGACGCCGGTCAGTTTGTCATAGGATCTAGAAATTTTCGAGATTCCACTGAACTATTTTGGCTTGATTTATTAATATTAACATCCTTTTGAAATTCCATAATTTGTACACCTCCACCCTTAATTGCTAAAGGATACTTAATTCACTTTTATTTGCATTCTAAATCTTTCTTCTTCTTCTATTTACACATTAATTTATCTTAATTCCTCTTGGATATATGTATTCTTATATTATGACATTTAGATTCCTCATTTCCACACAACTACAAATTTACAATTTTCACTTGGAGGTAAATTTCAGTGTAATCAATTCTCATTTAATGCTCATTATATTTGCATTTAGCTCTTAGCCATATAATCATTGCTACGATATTCATTTAACGATTCGGAAAATACAGTTGGCTCCGAATTATATAGGAATATATAATAATTTTTTATTATAAGGGGTCTGAATTGTTTTTTAGTGTTACGGCGCATTAGTGTGCAATACGAAGTATTTGGGGATGGTCCATGTACGCGGATTTATCGATGACTCGCAGTTAATTCAGGGCATCGGAGCATTAGTTCCCTGAACTTTACTCCCAACCGCTTAACACCAGAAAAACATCCTAAGGCTTTGGCAGCGCCCCAAATCCGAGGGTCGGGTGATAACCCATCAACACTTGAAATTCTGACCATTTGGGTGACTGCGATACCAAAGCTGTGTCCATTATGAATCCATATTTTTTACCACGAACGATACTTTTTTAAGGGCTCTACAACATACAACGCCTCTTCGGTATAATCATAACTCATCAAGGTCACTCATAGTAATGTGTGACCCCTGGGGTCCCATATGTCCATATCCCCAATATACATCCCTACTCGGACTCATTTCATTCACATTTTAAATCTAAATATGAAAATAAACGACAGTGCAGGTCAGTAAGAGTCAGATGGCGACCTCTTACCATGACACATGCAGACTATTTTGAATAATGGTCTCAAAGAATTTGGATTCTGATTCTTTTATCTGAAAATATTTTTACCAAAAATGTTGCCGAGGTAATATCAAGGCCACATGACTTGCTGCAATCCACGACCTCAGATCGAAAGCGTCATCTCCTGTATACCTTTGCCTGCCTGTTTTGAAAGGGGGTCCGCAACTGGGGTGAGCAATCGATAGAAAAAATTTAATTCTTCTACAAAGACTCTCCCACTTTAAAATATAATACAGCTATGTATAATCGCTAAACGATCGATCACATTGCATATAAATAATGCAAATCACATAGCGGATATTATGTGTCAGCCAGAGATAAGACTCCTCATGCACACAACGAGTCTGGCCCATTCCTCACACCCCTCACATGCAAGTGTGAAAACCGATCGACGGTGTTTTAACTTTGAATATTTAAACTATTGGACAACCCTCAATATTCACTTGAATTTTTTATCAAATCCGTGTGTTGTTCATGGATCACATGGGTCACACAGGAGATAGTTGCATACTGGCACCCAACATTTACTACGGGCTTTATCATGGGTGATCGTCTAATACGGGACCTCATTTGGGTCTTTCACCACTGGGGAGGGATCTACCACAATGCACTCACTGCCCGAACACACGTGATTTATGTTTATTATTGTTTTATACAACCATGAGTCATCTTCCGATTTTAGACGTGGTCCCATTCAGAGCTCACCACATTCACCACGAATGGTGAGACTGCGATACAATGCACACCCACCCGACTTAGCGTGTGGTTGGCCGCATATGAAATACATCATGCCGACTTTATGTTTATGTCATCTTACATACAACGACTATAAATTCGGATAATTATATTTCTACATATAATTTTCCATTCATCTTCGAATTTACATCATTAATACATCATGGCAAGTAACATAGGATTTTTACGTGACATATTATTTATTTTCCAACAATACGCACAACCGGCCCCGAATCTGGAGACCGCCTAACAAAGCAGGGCACCTCTGGTCACACTTGATTCATCTGCGAATTCATATGATGCACCGACACACACAAAGACAGCGAAACCTTCAGGTTAAAGGATGGCTTAAACTCAACCCCGATGCAGGAGCTTTTGAAGCAATCACCCAAAATTTCAATGCCAGTCCCCGAAAATCTTGAGACTAAATCTCTGACTTTATCTTGGCCCGAAGAGCAACCTATGTCATTACATAGCTTTAGGCTAAAAATATTCCCAGAAGCGAAGGATTCCTCCTTGGGCAGCTTGTGGGGAAAACTCCACGATTTTGGTATACCGCGTGGACTGCGATCGTGGATGACTTTATTCTTTCGGACCCGAGTCGAGCTCAATGAAAATCAGAACGGCAGGAAAATCATTTTTCTCTCATCTCTCTCTTTCTCTCTCTCTCTCTCCTCTCTCTCTCTCTCTTCTCTCTTTCTCTCTAGTTTCTTGGTATGTCGAGTTACTCTTTTTTTTTTTTTCTTAACTCCTGCTTTCTTCCGCACTATTTCTTTTCTCTTTTGGTCTTGTATCCCGTGGTGTCTCTTTTTGTTTTTGAATCCTCATTTTCCCTCTTGTTTTCTCATCTCTTTCTTTTCCTTCATTTTCTCTTTTCTTTTCTCCTTTTGGATTGTACATCAGCGAATGGTCAGTGGGAAACTTCCTCACTTCCCTCCTTTGCCATTTGTCATTCTCCGAATTTTCTTAATCTTTTTCATTTCATTTATTTTCTCTCTTATGACACATGGCTCAATGTGAGCCATTTAACTCCCAGTTGCTCCAACAACGTGGTTTATCATGCTATTTGTCTAGCCTAGGGTGTAATGTATCCATGAATCTATATATGCGACACTGTTATCTCGAAGCGTGAAATTCAGTTTGTCTAGGAATCGGGTAGGAAATTTACTGACTGGAGCAGCTTCCAAGATTTTGGAAGTGAGACGAAGTCCATTTCGTCATCCGAGATCTAGAAAATTTTCAGTTTCCAACCAAAATTACCATTTTACCCTTTTTCAGAAAAATTAAATTTTTACCGGGTTTTACAACACCTACTTATGAAATAAATTCATCTTATGTTTTATGCTGACTGAAATGGTAGAAATCCCAATGACTCTCAACCAGTGGCAGAGAAGGGAGGAGAGGTGGGCACTGAAGGCGCAAATGACTTTCGAGATTTAGGTGGATGATTGACTTATTTCATAACTCTTTTGTTAACTTACGATTTTCATATCTTCTCCTTGATTGATTTTTTTGAGTAGGTAGGGCACATTAGCCTTTCTTTTGGAAGGTGTTAACACTACTAGAATCATAAATAAGTACAGGGGATAAAGTGTGTTGAAAAGTGTGACTGACATTAAACATATCTCTTAAGGATCTAGTGTATTGGCAGACTCCATGTGGCAAGGCAGAAAATAAGAAATAGTGCAGGTTAAAAGCATGGGACTTTTCTTAACCAAATTTGCCTGACAAGGATCTATAAATCAGATCAAGCAAAACACTAAGGCATCCCTGACTCTTTCTACTAATCAGCAGATCAAAGTCAATACCTAATGAGATAAATGAAGCTGTAATAACTACCTTAATCTATTGCGAAAAAATAAGCACAAACAATCTGCATGCAGGATTTGAAAAAAATTGGATTGAAGAACACTAATTTATAAAAAAGGAATTATCTCCCAATAAAGTACATACCCATCCCCTAAATTATTAAAATTGTCCTGATAATGTCCAATATATTAGCAAATAGGAGGAAAAGTTACCTCCTACGTGATGATAAAGAAACTTGGGAACTCTATGAAAACATGGAACACAAGGGGTGGTAAAGAATAAAATAACAAGATAAATCTAGATCAAGAGTTTAAAAACTTAGAGCTTGATTGGGAATCAAAGGAAATAAAAAGCATCATCAATATAACCACTAGTTTTCCAAAAACATGTGCCTGGCTTCAAAGAGAGGGTCTATAATAAACAACAAGATGAGAAAGATGAAATATTTTCTGATTTAACACATATAGTGTGTATATATAACATATATATATATATATATATATATATATATTTTTCTACATGATGATAATGTCGACCCTTCCATTAGAGGAGGTTACAAACAAATATTTAAATTTGAACTTGTTTTGTTACAATGAATTGGTGGAGGGATTGTTTATTGATGATATTCGATGTCACGATGGGGAGTCATATCTGGATGGTTCTCTACAATAACGACCTTAAGACAATGCTCCATTGGAGACACCAGTCTTAAAAACACAACAACGAAATGGAAGTAGATGACAATGGCTTAGTGAGAGCATGTACAAGCTGGTCTTTTCTATGAAGATGCTGACGGCATTAAATGATCCACGTGACACATGATGCCGAACAAATGATGGTGATAGAAAATTATTGTTTCGTGTGAGTACAAAAAACAAGGTTGATAGAAAGATATATTTGCACGCGATGTTATCCTGAAAAGAATGGAGATAAAGAGTAATCAACATACTCATTGAAGGCACAGCAAGCTAAGGTGCTTCCATGGCACGAGGCAGACCCAGACGCGTGCGGTGGAAAAACATTTATATTTATTTGGAGCGCGAATGATCCAGCAAGATAAAGAATGTATGAAGTTGATTTTGATCATCACAATCACTAAACAATCAGCCGCCACGCAGGTTGTGAGATTAAAGGTTGATGGCGCTTGAAAAGGCCGGGATGAATGGTGGACTTCAGGCGTAATGGAGAACAGCGGCAGCGATAGAACGATGGCGTTTATGATGCGGGCAATGCATGAATTGAGCGGCGTTGACGATGGGGAAGGTGTATATGGCGTGTCGGGATGAATGTTGCGCGCCAACAACCTGCCTAAATTTGGTAGCAGCATCAATGGGAGGGAACCATCACTGGATTCGAGAATTTGGGTGATCATGGGTGTAGCACACTCTTCTTTCATGCATGTTGATCTTCAAGTAAATCGGAGAAAATACTTATCACTTTGGAGTGGAAGCGATCTAGATGGTGTGGAAGCACCTCAGAAGTTCAGGAAATGATGAATCCCAGAGGTCGGCAAGCCGAGGAAAAATGTTGAGACAAGCGGCTTGTAGAAAGTGAGGAGGATTATTACGGTCGACGGAAATTTGGGGAGGTTGTTGCATAAGACTTCTTAGAAGTGTCTTGATAGGTGTAATCTCATGAGATTTGTTATCAGTGGCATCGGAAGAATGGGATGGGCGTGATTTCAAAGTTTTAATGCTTGTTTCTCTCATATTTTGATGGAGGAGCAAATGCGGAGCTAAAGAATTGGCAGGATCAAACACTGTAGCGCAAAAAGGCGTCAAATCTGAAAAATTGTAAATTCCTGTACAGCCATAACTATTATATTCAATATTTTCCAGTTGTAGAATGACCTCCCATGGATCAATCTTTTTATTTATGAACTGACTTCCCAAGCTTTCTAAGAGCCCTTAATAACTCAATTTGAGACTCAAATGATCAAGTTATGGCTTTTGAAGAAGAGGAGAAAGAGAAGAGTCTTCAGATTTGACTAGTTTGCATACTTTGTTGATTCCGTCTTTATTATCAGCTCTAAAGTGTTCTCTCTGGAACCATCCATATTTGATACTCTATAAGCTTTTCAACGAGACCAAATATTGCTCAATTTTAGGAGTTAGACAACAAAAGTTATGGCTTGAAGTGAGAAGAGGAATGAGAGGAGTTGTGAGCGGGTGGGGTAGGGGAAAACACCTAGGAAAAACCCTAGGGCACCGGTTCTGGAGGAGAGGTGGGCAGGGTGGGAATGACGAGAGATGCTTGTGGTGGAGTGAAGCCTCCATGACGAGGGGTCAGGAGGAGATGAAGAAAAGATTCTTCAACCAAGGCCCAGAGAATTTCCTCTTTCTATCTTATGTTTCACTATGTTTTCTTTTTGTTGCACAGCATGTTTTAGTTTTGTTTTCCTATGGCTGAAATGTAACCTTTGATTTGATTGATTACAGAACTTTGGATTAATTCTTATACAGTTATTGACATTTGTTTCATTGGGTAATTCCTTATAGTTTTCATTACAAATGGTTTGTTGATCACTACCTTTTTGATTGACGCTTTACGAATCTAGAATTTGAGAAACCAGATTTATCATGAGATACCTATATGGGTATTATTTATTCCCGACTTCAGAGTAGAGATATCTAGGGTTTAACATGATGAAACAGATTCTTAAACAACTCTTTGGTTTAAAAGTGGTTAGGAAGTAGAATAGCTTTGACACTACTTCGAGTGATGAAAACTAGAAATATCATTTACAACTAAAAGTGATATCCATGACAACAAAAATGAAACAAATACACTCATTTAAATTCAAATTCCTTCAATTAATTATAATCTTTAGTGAAATGTCGATACTCACGGGACTTTTAGTTGTTTTAGGTTTTCTTTATTGAGTCTTGAGTCTTCGTTGGTAACTTAGGGTAATATTTTGAATGCTAGTTTATCTTATTTTCAACCTAGATTTGACATCAAGATAGAAATTAAGTTGAATTCTGCCAATAACTTCCAATCCTACGTGGGAACAATAACCCACTTATCACTTTTCTTACTTTGTTAACAGATATTGTATATGCCTTACAAATTTGGTTGTCATGTTGCAACTAACATGTACCATGCAGGAAAGTATTAACATCAATTGGCGAAAAGGCCGATATGAGATAAAGAAAGAAGTAAAGAATAAGGCGGATTATAGTGGGCAACATGGAGTTAAGTAATCGCAGAAAATCCACGCGGAAGATGGTTGATCGACCCTTGGCAACAAAGCAGAGCTTTTATACTTTAAAATGGTGCCATGCGGTTTAAGTTTGATGAAACACCATTATATTTTCGACATTTTGGGATATGGAGAACAAAGATCTAGAGGCGTATTACATAGAGAGACAACTAAGCTCTATGTCGGACATGCGTCCTCCTCTGACCGCACACCACTACTTGAGAGGCACATGGGTTCGATAGAATCAAGAAGGGTGATTGGTGACGTTATATAAGTATTTAGGATTGAAGATGTGTTTATTGACGATAACTCATCTGGAATGGACAAGTTTGGAAGGATGAAGAGGAACTGTCGGAGGGAGGTGAGAGAATCTGAAGTCTTGAGGGTAAGTGTGAGGAATTGGAGATAATTGGGAGAAAATCTTGAAATTGGAAGTAGAGAAAGTTGAAATGCCTAATCCAGGTTGAGTATGAGCATAAGGTACACTATGGATGATTAAGCGGTAAGAGACTGGTGAAACAATTGGAGGATGGTGTTTTAGTCTTGGATGTGTTCCTCTGTGAGGATAATTGAGGCAATAGGAAAGGAGGATGGCAAAGTGTCAAGAAGGAGAAGAATAACTAAGAATACAGTGACATTGAGTTGAAAAATGAAAGTGGGGTTTCAACAATAAGAACATGACAGAAGTGTAAATTTGTGAGTGAACATCGAAACAGTAAGCACTTTTGGTGAAGGAAGTAACCATGAAAAAAGACCTTTGGAAGTTGCATTCCAAACTTGTGAACATATATTGTTTAGCCAAGGAAGCTTATAGACATCTAAATACTTTCAATTTTGTTGTAATTTGGTTTTTGATGGAAATATTTCATAGGGCAAGGAAAACTAAGAAGGTGGAGTAGGGAGGCAGTTTGACGAAATAAGCGATGGTTTGAAAAGCATAGGACCAATATTGATGAGGGACTTGATGGAGAAGGGTTAAGCGGTATCTGCGAATGTGTGTTTGTGAAGATCTGCCGATGATGTCGCGTTACATGTTGGGATTATGCAGTGGAGTTTGATCTTTGAATTCCTAGAGTGATGAGGAAGGATTTAAGGCGGTATATTTCTCGAACTCCCAAATCATAATAAGTGAAATAATTAAGCGATGAAAATATTTTCAACGTAACTGCGGAGTGTAAGATTAATGGAAAACCAAATGATTTTCAATCTTGAGGATTTCAACGAGAATACTTTTTAACAAATGATCAATATAGATATTCTGCAATAATTGGGAAACCATCAATTGACAAGACCAGGTGATGGCCCCGAACATCAATATAAAGCCAAATCAGAAGTTACGTGACTCGTTAGACTAGACTACCAAAATGGGAGCACGTTGTCTTTTAAGCCACTCATGAATGAGTAAATGAAATGCAAATAAAAATGAGCGGATGAAAGGAGGAATGAAGACAAAGGAGACAAGATGTTGGAGGAATTTTCAGGATGCTCGGCCGAACTCGCCTGCCCCATTGGAGGAGGCTGTAGCTGACCCAGGAGCTTTTAAAGTGACGATGGGAAGACATGTTTGAGAGGCGGCTTCAAAATTTACAAATTAACTCTCCATAAAACCTCCTAAAATTGTAGATGCAAACTTAGGAAAAGGAATAAATATATTCTTAAAAGTTGTCATATGATACTTTTTTAACAAGGAATTTCTTATATAATAGCAATAAATTGGAAAAAAAATCAATTAAAAAAGCCAAAATTTTGATTAAATGGTATTCTCATGGATTAATATGAATTTCTTTTAATGGGAATAAATAAAAAAATAATTAAAAATAAATATTATATTAATTTATTTTTAGATTTATTTAAGAAATAATAATATAAATATTAAATTAATTAAAAAATAAAATACTAACACATAAGAGGTTATGATTTAAAAATGAATAAGACTATTTTTAAAAAATAAATAAAATTTAAATTAAAGAAAAATTTTATTCTGCTCTAATATTAAATTGTTCTAAATTTTAAAAAAAAAACACTCAAAAACTTTTAATATTTTAAAGTTATTATAAATGGTCAACTAAGCTTTTATATATATATATATATATATATATATATATATATATATATTTATTGGTGTGAGGAGGAGAAATGGAAATGAGGGTTTGTTATCGCATTAATTCAGCTCAGCGAACCATGCAACTTTTCAAGTTGCACCCACTGGTTTTGATTGCAACTTTTGATTCTTGGCGTAGTTTCACATCGGTCGGACACCCCCACATTTACTAAACTCACATTTTTCGTGCATTTGAAAATCGGACATTGCATTTTCCTTCATTAAATTAACCGAGTCGATGTGATTTCACTCAGCTCTTTGCGATTCAGAAATTCTCGTGGTTTGAAGTAAAACTACTGTGCGTGGGTTACAACCAATTACATCATGGGAGGGTATTCTAATCTACAACGAATAAGAAGAATAAAATTCATAGACTTAACGATGAATTATGTTGAACGGTTTATTTATTTTGCATTTGCATATGATATTTATTTTATTTGTTAAAGCTTTATTATTTTTTAATTGCTTTAACTTTTGACTATTTATTTATTTTTGTTATAACTTTATTCATTTAATTGCTTTCAATTATATAAGTTTATAATATTATTTAATTGCTATATATTAATATAAGTATTACGATAACCACAATCTTAAGAGGAATTTTATTCATTTATTTATTATTATTTTCCGTCTACTTATTTTGAACTTCTTCAAAGACTAAAACCTTTGTGGTTTTCTACTTGGAACATTATTTCTTTATTTAAATCGTTTCCAGACCTTCAAAACCTTTTACTTGGACTGACATTCATTTATTTAATTTCGGTTCTATTATTATTATTATTTTGTTGAGACTAAAATCTTGTGATTTTCTGCTCTCTGAATTAAAACAGCCGTGGTTTTCTCAAGAATTAGGAGACTAAAATCTTTGTGATTTTCTACTCCTCTTAGAGATTAAAACAGCAGTGAGTTTCTACTCCAAGTAGGAGACTAAAATCTTAGTTCTCTCTCCTATTGAGATTAAAACGCTGTGGTTTTATGATAAATTTAAATGAGAGATTAAAATCTTTGTGATTTTCTACTCCAAGTTTGATACTAGTAATTTTTACTAATAAAGTATTGGTTTAATTTTCGGAAATGGGATGCGAAATGAACACGCATTGTTCCAAACCAAGTTACACACGCACTTAGGCGGAGAGCACGGCAAGTTTTTCGGTGTAGACTTCAAGATGGCAACAAGATGTTCTTCTATCCCCAACGACTCTAAGTCGCAAGAATTTCATCAAAGAAAGGAGTTAGAACCGGATGAATGATGCTAGAAAAAGATAGATTTCTTGTGATTGAAGCAGCACAGGCTGTTAAGCTTCCTTTGCGGGAATTACTCATTTTGACGGGTTAGATGTCATTCTATATAATGTCTATAGCAATATTAATACTTCAAAAGAATTATGGAAGCACTTGAGAAAAAGTATAAAGTATTTGAAAACCGGCGAGTTTAAAGAAATTTGTAACTGACCAATTTCTTGATTATAAAATGGTTGATACCAAAGAGCACATTTGTGTATAAAATCAAGAACTTCAAGTAATAATTCACGATCTTCTTAACGAAGAATGATTATTAATGAAGCTGTTCAGTGTTTGCATTTATAGAAAAAGAATTACCTCAGCATGGAAGGACTTTAAAAATTACCTTGAAACACTGAATGAGAATGGCGGCTTGAAGACACTGATGTCCGTTAAATTGAAGACAAGGCATCTTTGAAAAAAAAGAAACCTTAAAGGCAATTATCCGTATCGGGAAGCCACGAAATATAAAGTTGAATGCGCTCTGTCTGAAGAAAAGAAAAAGAAGAACTATGGTCGAAGAACCCTGATAACTGCGATAAAATTCAAAGGAAGTTGTTATAATTGTAGTGAAATAGGAGCTTACCTGGATCCTCGAATAAGTGCACCTAAAAATAAAAATAAGAGTGTCAGAGGAAACCCTGATATTGTGAAGCGGAGTGATATGGATATTGAAGATTTGTGTGCTTTTCTTTGGGGAGCTGCAACTTGGTAGGAAACCGAGGAATGGTGGATTGACTCTCTTTAGCACATGCATGTTTATTGCTATCAAAGGGATGTTTTTTGCTTCACAATAACGGCGTGGGACACGAGGAAGAGAGGCGCATATGGGAGAATTCTTGACTTCGAGATGAAGAGCGGAAATATTCTCTGAAAATGACATCGGGGCAAAACTACGACACTAAAGAATGTCCTCCATGTGCACAATCTAGTAGGGTTGGTCTCGACATCACTTACGGTCAAGAGCAGTTTAAGGTTGTGACTGTTTACGATAAAGTTGTAATAAGTAAAAATGATATGTATGATTTGGAAAGAGGTTGTATCTTGCGATGGCCTTTTCAAGCTCAAATGTAATGACAATCAACAATAATAAGAATAATGATTCTTACCTTGTTGTTACTTGGAGTCGAGATAATTTATGGCATGCACGTTTGGGACATGTTAATTACAAATCTTTCTGAAAATGATAAACATGAAATATTGCAAGAGTTTGAATGTAATAAATCCAAATGTCAAGTATGTGTTGAATCAAAATTTACCATCCCTATAATTCAGTTCAGAAAGGAGTGCGAACCTTTGGACTTGATTCATATGGACATTTGCGATATGAAGTCAATACCATCTCACGATGGGAAAAAGTATTTCATAACTTTTATTGACGATTGCACTAGATATTGTTATGTATATTTACTTAATAGCAAAGATGAGGCAATTGATGCATTCAAACAACAAAATTGAAGTTGAAAATCAACAAAAGATTAAAATGATCGAAGTGATAGAGAGGTGGTGAATATGAATTTCCATTTCAAGAAAATATGTCTAGAAAATGGAATTATTCATCAAATGACAACACAAATATACACCCACTATTGACAGAATGGAGTTGCTGAAAGATAAATTGATGAAAGAAATGATGAATGCTTTGCTACTAAGTTTTTTGGTTTACCTCTCTCGGAACTTGTGGGGGGCGTCGCTACGGCTACACGGACTCGATAAGTACCCTCTGATAAGACACAAATCATTCCCCGCCATGAAAAATGGAAAGGTAAGCAAACTTGAATTACTTCAAAGTGTGGGGGTGTCTATAAAAGTACAAGGTTCTAAGAAGCGAGGTTAGAATAGGATCGAAGCAATGATTGTATTTTTACATTGGATATCTTTAACAATAGTAAAGCATATGGTTTTAAATTACTCATCAGAGAAATTCCGATATTCATTCTAATCTGATAATAGAATCGAACAATGCTGAATTCTTTGAAGACATTTTCCGTGATAAGAATGAAGGCAAAACACTTAATTGAAAGTTCAACGACCTCGGGAAGTGCGAGGAAAATATTGCCTAATATTGAAGGAACCCGTAGTAAACATCAAGGAACACAAATCTTTTGTTAGAGATTTTAGCTTTTACGTTAGAAAAATGAGCCTCAAACTTTTAAGGAAGCAATATTACGAAGCTGTATTGGAAAGAAATTCAATGATGAAGTTGAATCCATATTGAATAACCATAAATGGAATGGTTGATCTTATCCGGAAACAAACCATTAGGATATATAAATGGATTTTAAAGAAAATTGAAAGATGATGGTACTTTATTGACAACAAGTATAATAAAACACAGACTTTAGTTGTCGAGGTTTAGACAAAGAAGGTCTTGACTACTTTGATACATACTCATCGGTCACAAGAATTACATCTGTTAGATTTGTTAATTTGCTTTGGGCTATTTGTATGATCTTCAAATCCATCAAATGGATGTAGAAAACAGCCTTTTAAATGGAGGAATTGGAGGAAAAAAGAACCTTATGGGAACAACTTTGAAGGGTTTTATTTGTCCAGAACCGAGAAAATAAAGTCATGACTTATTAAGAGTCTTTATGGACAAACAAGCACCCTAAACAATGACATAATGCAAATTGACAAAAGTAATGTTACTGGCTCAAATGAATTCAGATTAATAAGAGTGCGGAAATAAATGTGTATATATAAAAAATACTCCCAATCATGAGGTCATTGTTTGTCTATATGTGGATGACATGTTAATGGCAAGCTTGAAAAATATTATTGACATAAATGCCACAAAGCAAGATGCTATCAAATCATTTGATATGAAAGACTTAGGAGTTAAGTTTTTATTCTAGGTATAAAAAAGAATGAACTCCTCAGGTCCCCAAGTTCTATCATGATCTCACTATATTACGACGAGAGCACTTGGCAAGGAATTCAAGTATTTGAATTTCAAATAAGTGAAAATGCCAATAGACTTAAACTTAATAACTACGAAGAACAAGGGTGGAGTGAGTCTCTTTCCAGTGGATTCTGTTAGGGTTTGGGATGTCTAATGTACATCATGAAGGGCCAGCCTTTCGCGACCCGAGATATCGAAACGTGCGATAAGTAAACTTAGTCGATACCGAGTAATCCAAATAAACGCTGGTGTAATGAGGCGTGTTTTTGGGATATTTAAATATACCAAAATTTTGCTTTGCATTACAAAGATTATCTGACGTTGATTGAAGGTTATAGTGATGCAAATTAGCTGGATCCCAGGTTCAGCGAGCAGAGTCGGCTGGTGGATATGTGTTTCACCGTTTGGGTTGGTGGGGGAACACCAATGTCTTGGAAATCTTCTAAGCAAACTTGCATCGCGTTCTACAATGGAAGTGATTGTAGCTTTGGATAAACCGGTGAAGAAGGCGAATGGCTTCAGGGTTTCTTAGGAGCTGTTGGATTGCGGCCTGACAGATTATCGATGGGCGCCACATTGTGATAGTCAAGCAGCTATCGGAAGGGCTGGAAGTGTTATGTACAATGGAAAATCTCGTCACATATGACGAAGACATAACACTGTTAGACAATTAATCTCTAGTGGAGTTATCACGTTGATTAACCAGACGAAAGATAACGTGTGGATCCATTAACAAAAGGCACATCTGGGATGACTTGAAAAATCATGAGGGAATGGGGCTGTGGCCTAGGACAAATCATCATGGTGGTAACTCTACCTAGTAGACTGGAATCCAAGATCTGGATTCAAAAGAGAAAACAAAGTTACATCTGTTTGATGGTCCCGATATTGTCAAATTTATTAAATCCATTCTCATGATGAGACAATATTTGAGAAATAAGGATAAACCTAAAATGAAGAGGTTTTTAATGATTTCTAAGTTTGACATAAGATTGATCAAATGAACTGGCAATTACGGAATACACGTTTAGGAATCACCTATGTGAGGTGTGAAGTGTGAGCCGCCCGAGGAATAAAGGCGATTCTCTAAACACTCAGTGGGAGTGAGGGCGGTGTTCTAAAGCAGCTAAAGCAGACTCACAACTGATGAGAACCAAGCGGATAAAGGAGTTAGTTGTGTGACATATTATCTTAGTAACTGCACCAAGAAGTCGACGGTTCAAAGGAATATGGCATCTGGGTGGCAGTATATTTCGATATGTTCACTACCGGAGAAAGTTGAAACTACTTATTAGGATCTTTGCTAAATTCTTGATTAGATCACAAAGTTTATGCATAGTTTCAAAACTTAGCACTTCTCCATTCATGTGAGGGGATTGACGGGGATTCACTCTCTGTCTATATATATTTTATTGAATTGAATGGAAATGAGGGTTTGTTATCCCGTGATCGACTCCACTAGAACCATTCTGACTTCAAGTTGCACCATAGTTTTGATTGCAACTTTTTCAGATTTGCTACTCCCTTGTTTTCCTGCTAAATTTAGACACCCCACATTTACCTAAACTCATTTTAGTGTTTGAAAAATCGAGACCTTGCATTTTCCTTCTCTCTCAGATTCTTAGAATTAAATAATTAATAGCTCTTTGCATTGAGGAATTTCTGGCGTTGAGTAAGCTACCTTTGAGTAAAGTTCTCATGGAGGAGAAAGGAACCATAGTTCTATCTGGGAGGAATTGACTCTATTAACCTTGGAATTTGCCAGGGAATAAAATTACTTCAGAGCTAACGGAGTGGTCTATACATTGGCTGGGTTTATTTATTGCATTGCTTATGATATTTATTTTATTTGTTAAGCTTTATTATTTTTTAATTGCTTTAACTTTTATTTGTTTATTTATTTTATTGTTTTGTTATAACTTTATTCATTTTAATTGCTTTTTAATTATATAAGTTATAATATTATTTAATTGCTATATTAATATAAGTATGCTGGAAATAACAATATATATATTCAATAATGAAAAGGAATATCAATATAAAATTTAAATAACAAAGCGTAATACCAAACTACCCCAACAAATTAAGATTATTTGGACACTTTTGGATATCAATATCCGTATCTTAATTTTAAAACTGCGATTACGATGTTGGATGGAACATTTGAAGATTTTTGTGATAATTTTGAATGTGAGGATTCGAATTATCTTGAAAATATAATTGTACCATTTGATAATACTTAGAGGTGGTAATACCAGCTAGAGCCTGGTTAGTCAACCTATTTTGGACCGATTATTTAGAAGGCTAAGTTATAAAATTGATGGCCCAAGTAGAAACAGGCCAAATCAACCCAACCTAGTTTAGTCTCTATTTGAGTTTGATCCTTTGGCATGAAGTTTCTTATTCAATTTTGTTTAAATAATTAATTTAATAATTGAAATTTTTTTCAAGATTTATATATAAAAAATAGTTTTAGTGGTGAGTCAAATACCTTATTTTGAACTTGAAACATAATTGTTATTAATAATATACATTAATATATTAAACTTTATTATTATAAATATTTTATTTTAGTTATTACTAAAAATATAAAAAATCATAAATTTTTTAATTTAATATAAAATTGACTATTTTAAAAATCTTAATATATTACGCTCCCAAAATACAATGAAGACAATCGATCATGAAACCACTGAAAAATGTGCAAAACTTCCCATAGGAAATATGGAAAGGAAAGCAGTCGAAAATCGAAATAAAAACGGGAAATGGCTCTAGCTTTTTGAACCCAAATCTACATGGTGTGCTTATCACCTGTGATCTTAGATTCCCCACGATATCTTTCCACATGAGCCAAGGATTCAGGTGCCCGATCTTTGTTCAAGGAAGGATGTTTCAGAAAAATAATAAAAATTCCCAAAAAGAATTAACAGTTTGAAAATTAATTCCCAATTATAATATGTAGTTTATGTGTGTTTTTCCACATAAACTTAGACAGATATGTCAAAACTTTAAATGTGGCTTTTGATAGTAAAGAGATTCATCGAAAAGCTATTAAGACCTCTCTTTAAAGAGAGAAACACGACAGTTTTATAACAATTTGTCTGTTTCTTTAGGGGAACATTTTCAATTTTGGATTAATGAAGGGTTTAAGAAAAGTCATTTTTCAAGAATGTGCAAATCTCAGATTAATTTTTTAAAATAAAAGGTATCTCTTTAAAATACATTTTTAGTGTAAATTTAAAATTTTAAAATTACGAAAGTATATCTTCAAGAGACCCTTTCAGCTTACATTCAAAAAATTTTAAATTAGAGAAAGTGTATCTTCAAGAAACATTTTTAGATCGATATGACAAAAACTATATTAGATTTAGGAATGTTTATATGTATTTTTTTGAAGAATATTTTTTCTTACTTACTCAGATGTCTAAAAAGCCTAAAGGAAAGCCTAAACCACACTTTAACCATTTTAGCCATAAAACATAATTTAAGTTCACCTGCTATGCAATTGCCGATTTCCTATTGAGCTATAATGTCAATTATTATGAATCTTGTCATGATGATGGACCTATAATAAAACGATTCAAAGAGCCAAAGCATGAAAGGATGGAAGGTCATAAGTACAGCAGATCTTAATAAAGACAATTTGCTGCTGTTACTAAAGAATAATTTTAACTTTGCAAAAAAAATTACAAGTGATCAACGTAATTTTTTGTTAATATTTCATTGATTTAAATTTGTAATAAATAAAATATAAGAATTGTAATTACGCCTTCAGCTATAGAAAATGTGAAGGTTCTATGCTATAAATAAAGAATTTAAACAACACTGCTCCAGTGAAAGGAGTTGATCGTTACATAAAGATATTCTTTTAATATGAAAAACCTCTCCACATAATGACAAATTGATTTGCTTTATAGATTAACTAATAATAACCCCACAATACTATTAAGATTCATCAACATCTTTGAAGGGTTATGTCCTCATTGAAGTTATGCCTTTGAGGTTGACTCAAATATAATGGTAAAATAATGAGATGAATATATGAGATAACTATAGTCAAGTCATAACAAAATATTACATAATATGCAAAGTAAATATTTGTAAAACACGTATAATAACATAAATCTCTCTAGGAGCTTAAAAAATGAAAAATCATGAATTTTACTTTGAATGATGATGAAGCAGTATAATCACGATAACACTTCTCGTGGAATTCTCCAATAACTATCTCAAAAGGTTAGTCTCTCACAGATCAGTGCATTCAAGAGTTTTTAACAGTATAAAATTATCAACCGACCCCATGTGGTGCATTCATTTTGATATTTGTTGTGAGATTTAAGAATATTTAAACATTTTCTTTTAAAATATGTGACTTTTTGAATTTTCCTACAAAATCTTTAAAACTCTTGCTAGATAAGTTTTTAACTAAATAATTGATTTACAATGCAATGCAAATTGTCTCATAAATATGCTCAGAAATATGAACATCTCTCCTCCTCATATCACCTATTTAAATATCACTACCATAGGCTAGACTTGATAACTATAAGATCAACTGTCTTTAAAACATAATTACTGTGGAGAGATCATATTTTAAACTACATATGTATTTTTTTAATTAAGAATATAAGAAAACATGAAAAGAATACATATCTTGTATACTGAATAGTTGAAAAGAAGTTTATGATATAAAAAACAAAAAAACTAATCCTGAAAGATTTTCAAAACCTAACTGACTCCTCTTCTCATATTTTCTCTGATGGCCCCCTTTTCTTGAAAAAGATGAGTATTTTTATTCCTTGAAAGTTCAAATGTCTATCTCTTTCTATCATTTTCTTTTTCAATAAAGTGATTATTTCACATAGATTAGAGTTTTTACTTTGTTTTTTTTTTTTTTTTTTTTTTATCATTGACTTTGGTACAATGATGTGATTTGTGTTGTATTATGATGGCTTTGATTCAAATGGGACAACACTTTTTGTTGGACAAAGACATCAAATCATAGTATCATAACTAGGTACATCAATAACTATGACATTTTATAGGATTATCAAATATATAGGCTTTGAGTTGATTCTTTATGTTATTAACCTGGATAATATGTCATCCTCTAAGACTTTTGCGAGACTTGATTATATGTTTCTATCGATAAAACTAATTGAATAATGGGTTATATATCTTTTAAAAAAAAAAAAACTGAGACACTTTTACTGAAGCTATTTTAATCCCCATCTGTTGGGCTCAACGATTGAGCAAAGGGTATAGAGAGAGGGTCAGGGTTTGGAGTCTTCGGTGACCTGATATGTAACACTCCATGCCCTAGTAATTTTACCAGGACTTTCTGTTTAGGAACTATATTATAAGCAAATGGAATTTTCGGAAATAAATAAAGAAGACCTGAAATGAATAATGAGACAACAAGGAAGGCTAAAGGGTCATTTACCACTTGAGGATAAATGGCATAAATCCGACAAGTTTATATCTAATATTATGGAGATTTGAGAAAAGATGGGGATGCCCAATATAATATCTTATAAGTTAGATTGAGAGTATTCTTAAAGAGAAGGACCTAAAACCAAAATGGAAAAAGAATTAAAAATGCAAGGTAGCTTGCTTATTAACTCAAGTGGATTTAAGACCAAGTGAATCTCCCAATTTGGGAGAAAGAAAATAAGATGGTGGAAGAAGGGAAGAGAAAGGAAAGAGAGAAGAAGGAAGAAGGAAGCCAAGTGGGTATGGGCTATGGCTATGAGTATGGGTGTTTGGATTTTTTGTAGCAGTTTGGAGGATAATTGTGAGATTATATGCTATTTGGATAATGATAGGGATATCTATGGTTTTCCAAACCCTAGGGTTTTTGATAATTTCTGTCTTTACATAGATTTCTTGAAGTGGGGTGGTAGAAACCCCCTGTGTGGTCAAGATGAGTACTAAGAGATCCTCCCTTTGAGAGTTGAATTAAATGGTTAAAGCTCTTGAATGAACTGAGTTAGGGTTTGAACAAGCCTAACCAATCACAAGGTTTTGGACTGTGTGAGTTATGACTAGTGTTGTTTTGTGAGTGATTCATGAAAGGATTTTGAAGAAAGATATGTATTGAAAGATGATTTGAGTAAAATAGAGATTTCATGATTAATTTGGAGTGATTTTGATGTGTTTATGGAGTATTGAGTTGATTTGGGTATCAACAAATGGAAAAAGAAGTGAAGAAAACCATTAAAGTGGTCAGAGGTATCTGCCGGTCTGGAATGAGAGCTATATCGTCTGGCTGAGTATTCTGGAATTTTCTACATTTTAAATGAGAAACGCATTGCGTTAAATATTTTTGGCCAATAAACTTGCTCATTCAGTCAGTTGCAGTGATAGGACGTTTAAGAATGAAGACCATGAGACGGGAGAAAAGGATGGGGACACTCAGCGACAGTTTTCACATGAAGATGTTGAAACTGTTTAGAAACAGGTGGTAAAGACGACTTCTGACTTTGACATTTAGACTTGAGCATTGACTCAGAGGCCTTCTACACAAATCTGATGTCAAAATGGTCTGAGACACTGGAAAGTAATTATTTCAAGCGTCGTGAAAAGCAGTGGGGTGACTGATTTGGCATGAAATGCCATAATTTTAATGGATGATCAATTGGAATATTCCAATTTCTGAAGTAAAATAGATTCATAGAGGGACAAGAATACACATGAGATGATATTGTGAATGCATAGGTCTATACGGTATAGTATATAGGAAATTCCATATGAACATGTGCATGACATGAACAGTTATGGAGGAAATATCATCAAGAGCACTTGTGTGACTGCGAATCTTCCCAGTGTAAAGGAAATGGTGAGTTCTTGAACTCATGGAAATTGTCAAAAATTGCCTAAGACCGGGTTATTGGATGACATGGCACCTCCCACGTTAAGTGAATGGGGCACGTATGTAGTATGAGTACTTTCTCTAATTAGTGCGGCAAGCACTCTGTGGAGTGCCCGACTTTATTGGTGTTACTCTCTATTTGAGTAGTACTTGATGCTCAGTTAAGTCTTGACGACACTCTCACGATCGCGTTAGCCCCGACACATTAATTGCGATTACTCTCCGATTAGTGCGGCGACCGCTACGATCGTGGCGCCCGAAGCACATTAATTATGGTGCCTCTCTGTTTTGATATGGTACTCTCACGATTAGTGTGGCCGTGACGCCGCGATCGTCGCCGATGCGTTGTGCTTGCACGCGCCGCGCCGCGCGAAAAAAAAAAATCTATGCCTTCTGCGATTAGTCTTGACGACTGCTCTCTGATCGTGCCTCGGCACATTAGTACTTTGGTGCTCTCCGATTTAGTGCGACGACCTCTGATGGAGTGCCAGGTGTACTCTCTTGACCGATATGGTACTCTCTCTTGTTTTAGTACTTAGGTACTCTGAACCCCAGTGCCGATTACTCCCGATTGATCACTGACTGACACTCTATGACCGTGCCGTCACGGCTGAGTATGGTACTCAGTTAATCTTGACGACTTGCTACTCTGTGTCGGTCGCCGACCTCCTCTTCTTTTGTCTCTGACACCTTATTATTGTATCTTTGTACCTTGGGTACTTGTTGTATCGATGTCATATTCAGTATTGCTGATGCAGGCAATCGAGAATGTTTATATGATGGACTCGAATAAAGAATAAAATGAAATGGTTATAATTGCAGAATCTGGAGGCTGCACCTCTGGGTACCTGCGTGTCGTTTTGTATGGGACCTACGGGCCTCTGTGTCACGATTACAGCTGAGTACCACTATGGGTACTTGCTTTTATGCAAATAAAATCTCCCAACCAGGCCACGCCTCTGGGTACTTCCGCATGATGAAATATGAAGGCATAAGTTCTATAATAATTATAAGTCCAGTGATGTTACCTCCCGGGTACCTACGTATCGATTAAATTATGTAGTACCTGCGGTACCTGTATAAGTATAGATTACATGATACCACACAGTAAGGCTAATATAGCAGCTAGGACAAGGATGAAGACCGATGAGCTTTCTGGTGCCAAGATATGAGATAGGATGCAGCAATACTGGAAACATACGATTAAATCAGCTTTCTCTACATGGCCACCTCTTTGAAGTCTGCCTCTAGGATAAAGTGTAATCTCGTAGTATAAGTATAAGTCCTATGGTGGCACTAAGGCATGAGCTTTTGTGTACCTAAGATTTGCCTCGGGATTAAGCATATGATTCAGTGATCTCTACAGTCTGAGATGAATATAGGCTGATGCGATGTATAGTATCTCACTGTGTACTCAAGCATAAATTTGTATAACTCCTATGGAGATCTGAACCCGTATAAGATAGATAAATATGGCGTGGGAAGTATGAGTGCGTGATAAGTACACTACGATCTGAGCAATAGCATAGGATTCGAGCGTATGTAAGGAATCGAGACTAGAAACAAACATATGTGTGTCCCCAGGTATCGTGTGTCCTCTGCAGGAGACAATGACTATAAATATGTGTCTATACGGAGATAAGTGTGATGCTGCTGTCCTACCCGGGAGATACGAGCTAAGTAACATGTGTCCTACGAATGAGATAGAATAAGTCACGCATAGTTCAGGTTACGAGTGAAATAAGAATGTTATGGGTGTAGAGTTTCAAATAAGAATAAGTGCTCAAGTATAGATCAGAGATCTTTGTAGTATAGGTTCCAAATAAGAATAAGTCTTGCAGTGTAGATCACGAATAACATAGGATTTCTTTATGCATTATAAGTTGATCTTAGCATAAGAGGTCTGAATAAGCATAAGTTGTTTACAAGGATAATTAATATTATAAAATGTGTTATTAACTGAATTCATGAAATTTTGATATCTGTTACGACATATTTATTATGATTCAATATATCAGCGCATGTGTATCACGTGTAAGTTCATAAAAGATATGTTTTCCCGCTAAAGCGTGGCAGCCGCACACGGGTTTTAATACGGTAGCGGAGTGCAGGAGGAGGGCGTCCACGATCTTGAAACATACGGGTTGGAGCGGCGCCTTGGTAAGGGGTTCCCATACGTAACGGAGTTCTACTGCATTTCACGATTTGCTGGTAAAAATCTGATTTAGCAAACATGCAATGCAGGACTTCGTGCATGTACGAATTTTGATGGACACCACTCGATGGTAGTTCTTCTTTATGCTCACTGATCTTCCGGATACATTGCTTTTTTTTTTTTTTTGATGAAGAGATTCTGGTTGATCTGCCGCGCCGGACTCGAGTTGTGGATGTCAATCAGGTGGGCCAGGCATCAAGGAGTAATGACATTTATCACATTGTAACTAAAGTGTTTAGGTGTAAAAAAAAATTTTTTAAAGATAAATATATTGAATTTGTGCAATGAAACTAACATTGAGACTTGAGTGAGGCGACTCGAGAATCAGAGGATTCCTCCCCTCTCATACATGTCTGTGAGTGGGCATAAAATGTTTAATATTTAAAAATAATAAAAACCAAATTCTATCCGTAATTGAACTATTTAACTCTATTTTAAATTTAGATCAGATTCAAAGAATATTTTATTTCAAAGGCAGAGACAAAAAAACCTTTTTGTTTATAAGGTATATCCATTTTTGTTTTGTGAAAATACTATTTATTCTGATCCTATGAGCAAATATTCAAATATCAACTAATAATCTTAACTTATTTATGATTTAATTGAAAGGCTCATAAAAATAATAATATGAAGGAGCATGGGGAAGTGGGATGATATTTTCTAAGAAAATGATAAGTAAAAAATATAAAATAATAAAAAATTGAAAAATAAATAACTAAATAAAATTTTATTCGACGTTTAGAGATTTTGGAATAAAGATACCGACTCATCCATCAGTTTGCATTCATTGGGAATTTTAGAATAGTGGATTGCCCATGATCAAAATTATAGACATGTAAAATATGTTTTATTGGAGTGCTGCCTCTGTATACTCACTCTGATATTGTAATTTCTTATGAATGAGTGTAATGCCGCCAAAGAATGTTACCATCACATTCGAGTTAAGAGATAGATTGATACCACCTAATAAGGGGGTGATGCGTGATCTGCGAACCAGGAAGGCGTTATAGTGGCATGCCAATGTGACCGGCGGGGATATTAATATCGGTAGATCTGTGAAGCGGACCTGTAAATAGCAGGTCCCTACGATTGCTTCGAGGCTGTCTTGTTATTAAATGTTTTATACTGCCTTTGCCCGATGGGACGTCTTGTTGATTACGTTATCTTCTGCCAAAGTCACGGTTAAATTAGTTGAGACAAACTTTGCAAAAGTAATCATGTGAGAAATCACGTAGCCGAGTTTTGAATGAAGAATTAACATATGTATTATTTTACTCGCGTTGACATTGGATAATCAAAAAATGTTCTGTTAGGAAAGATCTCATTTTGTGTTTGATTGAAATGAGGATTAGAGTGCATAGAACTACAGCATAAATACTTAGCGCGTGTTTTATCGCGCTGCAGTGCAGAGTATGAGAGGCGAGATCAAAAAGCGCGAGCGGGTCATCGTCGTAGAATCTGATCTTGGGAGTATAAAAAGTAATCTTAACCGTTTCGTACATACATTCTGACTTTCAAAAAAAAAAAAAAAAATTCATGTAATTGTTTTGTATTACCAAACAAAGATGTATAAGATATCTTAATGGGAAAAATGGCACGACTTACGTTTGAGACATGAACTATTGTTTTGTAAATGATTTAAAAAGGGCAAAAAATTCCGTCTTGTATAAATGTGGGAATTAAGCAAATGATAGGTTTCTCTCCATGATTGATATTATATATATATATATATATATATATATATATATATATATACTCTTTATATATATATAACTATATACTACTATATATATATATATATACTCAATAATATTTTAATAATGAGAAGGAATCATGTGCATACATACATAAATATGATTTAAACTGGAATATTAAACTATCCCATCTCGAAAATAAGTATATATAAAATGTGTTTTACAAATGAATGTATTTAGTGGTCCACATCCCCGGGTTTGGTCAGTAGTTAGATCGAATAAGGAGTGGGTGAGGGAGGCGCGACATTTGTCGCTTTTCCATCCACCACTCTTTAACTGGGGAGGAAGATATCTTCAACGTCTAGGTGAGATCAAAACAGCACTAGGAGGTTCTTTGGGCCTTTAATCTCATTGAATGGTTGCCTTGTGAAGTGAAGCGACTTCAGCCTCTGTGTCCGATCTTTGAGATTGCCTTTAGAATGATGTCCTTGTGTGGGAGTTGATATTTGGCTCTTTTACCTTGACCTTGAAGCTCCTCGGATGTTGTTTTGGCACACAGATTTGCATCAATCGCATCTAACCACTGCACCGGGCATACTCAAACATTACTTTTTGATTTTCTTAGCTAGAGAAATTTGGTGTTAGACTCATTACTCTTGATGGCCATTCTTTCCATCAAAACGTTGTCGACTAATGCATTATGTCTACTACCGTGCGATCGTCATTTGAAACTGCCCAGTAGCGGTAGGGACATAGTATAATCATCATCTATTGCCTATGCTTACTTCTGCCCAGAGATAGATTTAATGCGATGCACTCTATTCTCTTGAGAAAATTTGATGTATTTACTTTCTCAAAGATTGTTACGCGAGGGAACTAGAAGCACAGGGTTCCTTTACATGCAGCCACAACATACGAAGCATTGAATCTAAGACTCAATTATTTTGCCTAACTTTTTGTGGCATCTTCCATGAAAAGAACTAGATCCGCTTCGGGTGATATTTCCTAAGATGACTGTCCCCACATCGGTGTGTAAGCTATGTTATGTTGATTTTTGGGTTTCCTATACAAAATACAAGTGTCTGCGAGATGAGTCGAGAATTAAGATCTTCCAAGTGAAATTGTGACACACTAAAAGCGAGAGGTCCGGGTTGACAACCGTCATCATGAATTCCTAACCAACATATTTGGGTGACCCGATACCACACTATTATGTCCCATTGCTCGAGTCGCTTATTTTCTAAAAAAATACGGCGGAGTCTCCTTTGCTGGGAGCTACCAACCTTATAACTGTACTCGCAGATTATAATAACTTATCAAGGTCTCAGCGAAGCTAATGTGACTTCACATCACCACGATTAAATTGGCAAGAATGGCTTGACGGGTGAATGCCCGGTCATAAATTGAGATGCACGGTGCAGACCGATAAGTGTGACGAAAAAACGAGACCAAATTTGGCGAACTTGTCATCGGCGGCCGTGAGCCCATATGGTACTTTGCCTTGAAAAGACATTTTGGCCCGACCGGCTCGGTTTTAGAGGCCGGGGTGGACTCTATTAAGTACAACTGAAAAAATTGGGCCAATTTGGCTGACCTTATTGCTGGCGAAAAACCAGCCGCCCAGATTGCCCACCTCTACACTTACGTCCATCTGTCCATCCCCGATATATAACTATACGATAATCTATAAGAGTTTATTACTACTCTTATACACCAACACATATATATTAAAACTATCTTTGACTAATATAAAAATATTTATCAAGCCACATCTTTGGCACCTTCAAGATCAGAGGCCTCAGTGGCGGCCGTCTCCACCTCCACATTACTTTGAAGAAAGGGTCCGCGACGGGTAAACAATGCCCAGCGAAATGTTCCCTCTGAAGGGCTACTCCCCACCTGAGATCACAGCCGCAACGCGGCATTAAGTAAACATGTGCGTTCACTCAAATGTCTGTGTCATGGATGAGAATCACGACTCACCCTATCCCGCTGTCCCGGAGTCCGCGTCGACTCCGCACTTTACATCTCATATCTTAGAAGGTGTGAAAATGAAGCAGATCATTATGTTCCATCGTGGCATTTTATTTCCAAAACAAAGCTTTTGTTTATAAATCAAAATCCATTAGACGTTCCCCATCAACTTGCATTTCAAAGTTAGTGTGTTTATGTTTGTATAGACGCAGTTGCACCCCGGGTTTGCTTGTGGGGCGCCCGCGTGCCTTTCACCATTTTGGGCTTTCATCATCGGTGATCATGTGCGGGGGTGAGAGGATCTACCCCCAATTGCTACTATTTTATATTTTCATTTTAAAAGCCGTGAGACTCTATTTTTGGACATTGATAATATTCTGAGCCGCCATCAGTTGCTCCAGGCTCGCACGATGTCGATCAGCCGGCTGCTTGACACCAGATCAGGGAGTCCATTTACAATCGTCGGCCGTGCGGAATACATGTAGCTATTTAGACATCTCAATGCTACAAAGCAAGTGTCTCTCTTGGGAACTCAAAAACGCAATTAAAAATGGCCACGTTGGCCCATACATCCATACTCACCAAAACACTGTGGCCTTCATTACAATAGTTTCAAGAGTTAACCTCTATACAAACATGTATGTCAGAGATGTTTCATACATGTTTACCAAAATATAATCAAAATACATACGACTCTTTATCAAGTGGCCTCTGTTGAGTCGTTTTCTGAATACTCCTGGCTACTTGCACGAAGGGATCCGGCAGGGTGAAACGATGCCCGATGATTGAATTTTCCTACTTGGGTTACCCAGCAAATGCTCGCCGCAATACTTTTGATATTCCGATAAAAAACACAGTTCAAAACATCGAATGTAACATATGGACGGATGCGGAATGCTGGATGAAAACCGCCGGGGCATGGCGATATCCATAATACTGTGATGCGAGAAAACATTACAAAACAAAGGTTTTGTTCTTGAAAACATATTCAATTTCTGATAGAATTCATTGGACAACCTATTGGGTGTGAATTCTTTGGATAGCTAAACGTTAAATGGGTCATCTTCGGAAATGAGCGTTGAACCTCTCGAGCGATTCTTGAAAAAATCTTCCGCAAATTCATTTCACTTATTCATGTTTTTAAGTATAAATGCACTTCTCATCACACTATTTATTATTTCTAGGTTACCCAGTGCATATGGCATAATATATATTCACCATAATTCAGCATGGTAATATATCACGCGTGCATATATTAACGAAAATCATCTACAAAGCAAACATATTATTCATTCATAGTAATAGCTTACAATTAGCTCACATGGGCATAATAAACAATCAGGATCTAAACTGCCCGGCCCCGCCCCGAAGAATCACTGATAACTTTACAACGCTCACGAGGTCCGTAGACGGTCAGCGCTGGGTCTCAGGACTATCATGGACGGTCGGATTCGTACTTTCGATCCTAATCTTTTGGGCGAATACATTGTCATTAGACCTCAGGAACATCCTGTCAGGTAAAATGACTTCTTACATGAGGAATAATAGAAACAAACGTGGAAAAACCCACCTCACGAGTTTGCAAGAAGCTGCGTCTGGAAGTGTGCACCCACACGTAAACATTTGCGTGGGGATCGGCTTGCCTCTTGTGCGCGAGGATTCGACGGATCTCGATCATCGGAAAATCTAGAGAGTAGGTAGAGCCTCTCTCTCTAAACTCTCTTTCTTTCTCTCTCTTTCTCTTTTTCCCTCTCTACGACCCAGGTTGAATCAGGAAGGCTTGTCCTCTCGTGGCTTGTCGAAACGAGTAGTTAACAGTTCATTTATCAGTATCTCACCATGGTTTCCATCCAAGCTCACAAGGTATCATTGTCTCCTATGGCCCCACACTTGATCTGACATTTGACTAGCTCTCCACTTGACACGTGTCTCATCTTGAGCACCGCTCAAAATCGTCGAAGTGTCGCGCCTTCTACTCTCGGTGATGCCTCTGGCGTGAAGTGTTAGGCTATCTAGAATGACGAAATTTCAACGTGGTAGCTAGATTTTGCGAAACCTGATTCTGCAACGATAAGTCCATTTTTAAATCATCTGATCAAATTTACGGGTTTTTTGATGAAATTACTATTATATCATTTTTCAAAAATTTAAATTTTCTCGGGTTTCTGACCATACCCTTGTCTGTAATGAACCCCACACCGGAAACACTGATGTCGATCTCTACCATACACTCTCTAATCATGTGATCATAATTATATTACCAGTGTGCAATCAATGTTGATACTCATTCTTTCATGCTACACATATATGATGGGTGCTACATGTGCATACCTGCTCATGCATAATTACTTATAAATCATTTGGACATTTATATCAAAAAACACACATATTCCAAATATATAATGATTATCTGCCACATCGTATCCAATCGGCGGCATGTCGTTATTGTGGCCATTCTTTGCTCACGAAGATGGCGACGTAATCAGAACGCGAAACCTCTGGACGTTGACGTGGGGTGTCATCTGACTGGCTACAATAAATATGCTGGCGCCCATTCATCTGCAAGCATCAGGTGAGCCATTAGAACACACAGTTTGAATTCCCTGATTTGATCTTGAGTATATCGAGCTGATTGACAATGATATCACTTTCTGATGCCTCTGGGTTATTGGCCGAAAATCTTGGATACAAATTCATTAAAACGCTACATCCTAAGCGGTAGCGATCTCGGCTTTGGGGACCTTTGCTTGAGATTATAGAGGTTGATTTGGTGATTAAGCCCGCATGGGGAAGTTCTCGAGAGAGAAATTTGCAATTTCCTTGAAGGATATGGTCCAAATTCTCCTTTTATAATAACTGAGAAATCAGCCCCAAACTAGACATCATATAAGGATCAAGACTTTGGGGCACTATTCCTAACCCGGTAATTTTGCCAAACAGGCCCCTTAGAGAGCGAAATGGCTGGCGGCCCCTTAGGGCATTAAAACTCAACAACGACCTCTAGGGCTGGAAAATAAATCAAAGTAGAAAGAATCTCTACCTCTTGGAGGCGACAGCCAGGAAGTCCGTGGACACTTCACGAACGAAGGCTTTGACTATGACCTCCACTTGCTGAGAAACCTCGGCAAAACTTGGAGTTTCTGGTGTCTACATGTAGCCCTCGCCGATGCCTCCGACTTTTGGTTCTTGAGTCTGCCCTGACCAGACTATCGATCTCAGTGGGTAGAGAGAGAAGAGTGAGTCTCTCTTTCCTCTATCTCTTTCTCTTCCTCATCTCTTTCCTCCATTTTCTTTCTTTTACACTTTTTCTTTTCTTTTATCTTTAACTTATTTTGATGTTCAAGCGCTTGGCCACGATAGTACCCGTGTAAGCTACTTAATAGAGATACTGTTTGCCCCTAAAACAATTTATTTAGATTCCGGTTTAATTCTTAACTATTTTATTAGACTTTAACGGAGTTCCCCTAACTCTCGAGGATTATAAGTGAAAATCTAGATCCCCAGGGGTTCTTGAATAACCATCCTTTCTGCCAAAGAAATAATCAGAGCATTTGGGGGTGAGAGTAGAAATCTTATGGGTAACTAGACTCTTTGAGGCAAAATCCAGCAGGTAAAATCCATTTAAGTCATGAGATCTAGAGAGTTTTTAGACTTCCCTGAACCATTTCGGCAATTTTATTATTTTTGCCACTTTTTCAGAAAAATAAAAATTTTCTCGGGTTTTTCTGAAACCTTCAAATGCTAAGATCAAACTTACAATGTGGATATAAGGCTCGCGGTTCCCTTTAAGAACCAGTTTCCCATAATCAAGTAGAAAAATATATATTATGAATGGAAATAATACAAGAAGTGCTTCATTGAAGAAAAATATTAAATTTCCTTAAGGAGATGAGAAAATAAACAGTGTTGGAATTTAAGACTTGAATGAAACTTGGGAAATAAAGTGTTGAAATTCTTTGGAAAGCGAACATTAGTTTCTCTATGAAAATAATATTGTGTTGGAAAATTGATAGAACTTGAATAAAACTTGGAAACATAATGCTAAAATTGTTAAATAAAATATTGGATTTCACTATGAATGAATGAAATAACAATGTGCTGAAAAATTGACAAAAATTTGGCTAAAACTAGGAAATAGAATGCTAAAACTGATGAAAGGTGGTTGAAAAACTAGGATTTGTTGAAGTAGATTGATTTAATGCTCAGTTAAGTTTGGTGATTTGTTGATTTGGTAGATTGATTGGTTCCTTGGTTTGTTGGCTTTCTTTTGCTCCTTTATAGACATTCTTAATTTCTTGACACCAAAGAACCACCATTTAGTCCACTATCTCCACTCACGGCTTGATACTACCATTTATTTCATTAAGGAGGTTTGTTCCTCAAGAACTAAATCGTCTTTATTAGAGAGTCTTTGTTCTTCAGAGTTTCATCCGATCTCCAAGTGAAGTCTTTATTCCTCGAGAAATTCCGTCTGCAAATAATTGGCTCCCTTCTTGCCGCCACGATAAAAAGCTTGTTTGACTTCCAAAGTTAAAATTTCAAAAATACTAGACTTCTATGGACATGTTCACTGATGGATCTTGACCCCTTTCTATCTGGACTTTATTTATGAGAGAGCTTGGTTTAGGCTAACTCATCCTAAATCAGGCCAAAATTTAATTTGAAATGAAACTACCAAAAACTTAGGCAGGCATAACATGGAAACTCTGAAAGAAGAGAAAATTATTCTTGGTCTAGAGAACCTCAAACCAAGAATTTGAATTGAAGCTGGCAAAGTAGTGGGTCATGGACATTCTTTTAAAAAGATATACAAAACCTTTAGGTAGGCCTTATATTTATTAATTAGGAATTCTAAATAATATAGGTTGAGTAAGTCATATACTATAAAACAATTTAACCTTCAATTGTTGATTACATAAGAGCATCAATGCTATCATATCTTAAACTCCTATAGATTCTTTCCAATTACTTTTGCAAAGACCCACTACTGAGCAGTCGGTCGATCAAAGATTAGCGTACATCAAATCATCCCTAATTATCTTGAAATATCTTAGCGTCTTCCTTGCAGAACATGCCTCTATCAATTCTCATGTTGTTTGGTCCCCGGTTAGATTTTCCATATTTAGTTTAGTGTTCTTTCTTGACTTTCTCAGTTGACTATTGCCAAGAGATACAAGGAGCTCTAAAGTTTGCAGTTCTTTGGGTTTTTCAGGAAAAAAAAGCTAGAACTAAATTGTTTTCTTTTATTCCTTTTTATTTTTAAGAATAATAAACAATTTAAAAATTTGTAAACAAACATACTTTACAACGGCCCTAATTTTTCCCTGAACATAAAAAGAACTAGTGCCCTCAGTTTTTTAAAGTAACACTTCTTTTAATAGACACTTAAATATGAAGTAAAAATAACATTTTTTACACAAAATGAACAAATTGTTTAAAAAAATATAAGAATGATAACATTAAAAAAAACAAGTAAGTAATTATTTAATTATTTTAAGAAGTGATTTAAGAGACACAAATAACGTAATATATTTTCTTTTTAATTTGGGATATACTTTGAGGAAGCTATTTTCTTCAATTTTTTACGAAAAGGACTACTTCTTGAATCACATAAAAATAAATAAAATATTTTGTCACCCATAACCTTTAATAATTTTTAATTTTTTATTTTAATTTTAAGTTATTTAAAATCTTTTCAGAAAAAGGATTATTTAAAATAATTATATAGAAACTGAAATCACTGAATAAAAATAACGTATATAAAAAATTCTTTAAATTTTGATAAATATTTTTAACTAGGTTCTAAGGACTACTCCTTTTCATTTCAACTTTGTTTCAGAGGATATTATAAAACAATTTAAAAAAATTAATATTTCGTCCATTATTTTCCAAAACACTAGTTAAATTTATTATTTTTCCTAAACCATATTAATAATATTTTAAACAGTGAAAAGAACTTGCAATGAAATGATAGAGAAAAACAGTAAAGGGTATAAAAAAACAGTAAAAAGAATTTTCTTCTTTCTTTTAATAAAAATTACAGATTTCCAGTGAAAAAATTGCAGTTTTATACCAGTCAAATTGTCTCAATATATTTTCGAAACCTAAATTTAAGAAAAAAATTTATCTATTTCCCTCTGAATTTCTAGGAACGAGACTAGCTTTTCAGCTCTGTATGAATTTTGCAGTTCACGAAACAACATAAGAATGCAGCCACGGTGCTCAGCTCATACGAAATATTGATTTTTTTTTAAGTGTTTCTTAAAAAAATCAATGTGAGCTATTCTTCTTATTTTTGAACAATTTGACTAGTTTACTTGCCGTTTTAAAACTTTGCCTAACAACAACGTCAATAAAATGGTCTAACCGACAATATTTTATCGCATTATAAAATAAAAAATATTATTTTTCAATCACATGGTCAAATAATAAAGAAGCAAAATAAAAACTATTTAAGTTGTTTGTAACTTCATTATTGTTGCTAGTTTTATTTTTTCTATTATTGACTATATTTACACTTTTTTTTTAAAGATATATTCATATTGCTACTTAATAATGTGAATGAAAACACATAATTATTTTCAACTTAATATTTATACACACAATTAAAAATGCGATAAAGTTTATCAATCATTCAAGAAACTAAAAATGAAGATAAATATTGCATTTCAGGTTTTCATGTATACTGTTGATATTCAGTACTTTTTCCTAAGTGCAATAATAAGATGTTTGATGACACTGTAGTGGACCAGAACATTTGACAAAAATGAGATGGAGTTACTTCCCTTAAAAATTGCAAATTAAGCTTGGAATCATGTGGTGGTATTTTGGGTCATTTAGCTTTCCAATTGCGCAAAAACATAATAATAGATTAATTCACTAAAACTTGGTTCCATTTTCCTCGCTAGGAAGGAAAGCTTGATTGAAAGGAATGATGAAAGAATCAAGTAACCAGGAGTTTGAGAAGAAAACCCCGACATAGTGTTCTAATATGGTAGAAAAATTTCTCCATATGAACATATAAACAAAAATGATAGTTCAGGCCATCACAATGATAGTTCCTTTACAAAAATGATAGGTCCTTCACAGCTTACAAGTGACAACACCCCAGAGCTGCTCCCTAGGGATCAAACGTTTTTGTAATTATGGACAATAATATTGGCAAACCCATAAAAAAAGAGAGAAACAGACTAAGAAAAAACAATTTTACAGAATTTAATTGAACTTAAAGTATTCCTTTAAAAGAAATGTAGATAACTAAATATTATAAGGAAAGAGCATTTTATTTACATAAATTTTAATGTATGCCCTACTGTCCACGCCACAAACTCACTCTCTTCAGGTGTATTTATCCAATTCATATCTCTCCAGCTATCGAGAAGGCTCGAGAAGTGTTAAGCGACAAAAAACCTTAACTGGATTAGGTCAGTGCAAACATACTGGCAAATGTCGTTAAATTCAGCAAATATCAAATACACATTCTCAAATAAGTATTCGGAATCTAAGTCAAACTTAAATTCAATAAAATGAAGTGTCATTATTCAAGTAACTCCTAAATAACCTCAAGCCAGAGACAGAATCCACATAAAAGCATGAACATTAGTTCCAATAAAGTCACCTAAACTTTCATCAAATCCTAATAATGGCCAACCCCAACCTAATATCACTTATCATGAAACTAAGCATTTGAAAAGTATCATGAGAATGAGTAGCTTTAAGGTCGATAGAAATAATAATATGGTTTCTATGGATCAAGGTTTTCAATCGTATTAATAACAATAGAAGATGTTTTTTAAATCAAAACTTTCAGATTCAGATAAGCTAGAACATTCAAAATTTTCAATTAAAACGTTCTCAAATAGGTTACATAACTATCAAATGTGAACCAAACTTGAATTTCATATCAAATTTCAAATCAAACACTTTTATATCAAAGTCAAAAAGTAAATACATTTCAAAACATATTATTTTGTGGTTAACAAATAATAAATGGTGTTTAAACCATATAGGACTTTCAAATGGTCAGCTGGCCCATATCCAACACATATAGCGGATATTGTCATTCTTATGTCCGGATTAACGGGCCAAATATCATCAAACTAATATATCTTTTTTGACAGGGTTAGACAGCCCATCAACTCCTACCCACCGCATAGTTGTATCGAAGAGCTTCACCACCTTAATTGTTTTCCAAAGTAGGAATGAAGAGAAAAGAATTTATTCCGGGAAAGTTAGTGTTTGAACCATATACTAAAATTAAATCTTTGGCATAACTTATGAAAAGCACAAGGTATCCATAAACATATTAGGGTTCTATAGCCCCCAAGAAGCAAATCTATTCAACCCTCAAACATTTTGGGACCTCTAGTAGCGAATCATCAACAACAAATTGTATAGAAAGGCACATTTAAGAGATGTTCCTTGAGGAAACAACATAGGAAAATGAAAGCGAAGGTTCCGGATGAACCGGCAATTGCACCGAGGAAAATCCCTGGGGTTCTGACGAAGTCGGTACAGACGGGACCATTAGTCCACGCCAAACATCTTTGAATCGTAGTCTGAAGCAACAATAGTTGGTGAAGCTACGCACACTCGAGAATACATAAAGCGAGAGGTTCTTTGCCCACCGTTGAGTGAAAACCAGGCTCGAAGCCATATTCTACACTTCAAAGAAAGGCTCAATGAGAGGAATTTTGGAGCCGCATTGCACGGACATACCCGGATCAAACTGATTACTGGAACAGCTGATCGAGTCGCAGGGGATGAAGTTCCCTGCATATTTGGGACCCAATAAACCGCCCAGCGAATCTTCAGCCTGTGCCTTCACCAGCGCTGGCGACTACGATGCGATATCCATAGGGTCAGACCATGAGTGGTGGGGAAAGTGGAATATGGTGCCTCTTGGTTGCCACTCTTCTCAATCCCCCCACAAGTTTTCACGAAACTTGGGGAGTGAATGTCACGCTAAGGAAGATGGAAGGAGTAAAGGGAGTAGCTAAGGGATATTTTCTTTTGATCCCATCTAGGTGTGGCATTCAGGCTTGTGTAAAAGGACAGGCTTTTAATGGAATGAAGTAGAAAATCTTCTCTGCGTGTCAAGTGCCTCTTGTCTTCCCTATTGGTGCATCTTCTTATCCAATTTCTTTAAGGGATATTTTTGCGAAGACATAGCCAAGGAGAATGTTGGTTTAAATTATCTCTTCTTCATCTCAAGGAGTTACGCAAGAAGTGGCGCACTTTAGAGATCAAGCTTAACTAAGATTTGAATGAAATGAAGATTGAGTCCTTGGTAGGACTAAAGAATGAGTTCAGACTAGACTATGTGTGTTACAACATATTTGAACATATGATCTTCCAGACTAGAACAAAGCGAAGGCTGACCGGGACGCCGTGGGTCCTCGCGGCTTGAGGCTGGAGCTTTGGGAGCAGGCCTTAGATCAGACCTGAGTCTTTGGCAGTGGATAACGTTTGATCATCTTCTGCTAGAATCTCAGGACGTCACAGCTCAAAAATAGAATTAAACTTTCTGGGATTTGTATCACGATGGGGATTCATGAGTCAACAGGTTTCCACTATTTTTTCTCTCACGATATTAAGGAAAGAGCCAAAAAATAAAAAGAAAGAGTGGGTTAGAGTCATATTAGATGATCAACATCTGAACTTCTAGATTGATTACAGACTATAAATTTGAGGCATTAGCTCTCATCATACGATTTGAGGTGAGCTTGAGGAAGAACAAGCGAAGTCTAGGATGTCTTCAGAAGTGCGAGTACGGATACTTGGTTGGCAGTGTGCATTAAAGCCTTTCACCTTGTGTGAAAGATGATGTTCTTTATTTTTCTTCATCTTATATTGATGTATTATGGGTTATGGGTGTCGCGATGTAGAGAAGGGGGAATAGTGGGGTTCATTAAGATTCCACTACCTGGTGATTAGGTTTCAAGAAGGGCTGTGGGTAGAGAGGGAGTCTCGTACCGTATAAGACTAATTGTAAACCTTGAATCAGATCAGTGAAAATCTTTGCATGGAACGACCCATGAGCCATGGCGGGGTTCTTGAACCACGTAAAGATTATGTGTGCTTTTGCTATTGAAAATATATTACATCACATGAACATATTTGAGTCTATAGAGTTGGACATATGCTAAAGTCAGGCAAGATGTCGTCCACGAACATGAAGGGCTGTGATGGAACACACACTTATAATAAAGGGATTATCTCCAACCTACCATTACGACATCAAGAGGCATGAACACAAGATGCCCAATTTGGTTAGTGCAATGCTCTTCATTTTTCCAACTGTTGTTCTACCGACTCATAAGTTATCACTTTGAAGAAGGACTTTCTGTTAATTTTAAATTATAAACAAATTTTATTCTATCCAAATATCTCATAACTCGTTTTAAGATTTTCTTATAAATAATTTTTAGAGAAGGCAAAACTTTAATATTTTCTGATTGTGAAAATTATAATCTAAGTTTTGTTTTTTTTTTTATGTTATTTTAATGTATGCTTTTAAATATAAAAGAAGCCTCAAGTAAATTAAATAATGAATATAATACAATTTTTTTAATAAATTTTCAACTCAATTAAAATTATTTAGGGCATTTTAATATCGGTTTATTTATCTTGAATTCTAAAAGCTTTAACAATGGTTAAAGACAGGAATTTGAAAGATTTTTGTTTTATTTATTTATTTTATTTTTAAGTTCCAGCTATCATTATGTATCAAAAATAAAATTCAGCTCAATAAACATGTACCGCATTTACTAAAACCCCTTAGATACTTTAACACCCCAAGATTAATACCAAACAATAATCGGTTTTAAAGCCTATAAATTTGATAATACTATAGTGAATAGGATACTATGAGTTATAGTTTTTTGTTTTTATACCATGACCATAATCTATTTGTTGTCTTTGTCACATACAGATACTCGTACAACAATAGGATATTATAACAAATAAGAATTTAATACAAAATATAAATACACATATAAAATATTCATTTTCTAAAAACTAAAATAACTATTTTTTTATGAACTATAAAATTTAAGAATTACAAAAGCTATTTGGATTAATGACCTTTAAACATATATAAATATTTGTATTAATAAAAACTATAAAATAATTATTTTTTATGATTTATAAATTTTTTTTAAATATTTGAATTAATAAATGAACATATAACTGTTGTATTAACTAAGAACCTAAATATAAATTTGTTTGATTACAAAAATGTTATAAAAGGGCTGAACCTAATGGCGAATAAATATGCAAACATTAGTATCAATAAAAACTTAAAATAATAATTTGTTTTTTACATGGTTAAAGATATTTTTTTAAATATTTACAAAAATATTTGAGTTATTTGAATTTTTAAAAGCATATCATATTATTCCCAGAATTTTTAAAATAAAACTAAATAGATATTTTTAAAGAAAAATAAATATATATTTAAGGATAAATAAATAGGCATTTAGTATATCCAAAAAACTTTCGAAGTATTTAAAAAAACACACATTTTGAGTGGCTATAAAATGCTGTGTTTTCTAGATTTCAAAGGGTTTTAAAAAATAATAATACCAAACATCTTTTTGTCCCAAAAATACTTTTAAAGTGTTTTGGCCTTCGCTACTTCACGAAAGGGATTACCAAGAAAAGTGACCCCTAAAGTCCATATCATTAAGTAGCCTTTGGTTGTTGAATAACATACACCGACTATCAATGCTAATATATATTTATATTATTATTGACTCTATGATTTGCGCTCATTTAACACCAGTACTTTTGCGTTTACGAAGACCCCCACCAAATAGCATGGAAAATCACTCTATTGGTCTGGCAGTAAGTGGTCCGGCACCGCAGGTTGCTCCATAATTCCATTATGGCGACGGAGAAAACATGTGGAAAATAGCAAGATTGAGGCTTCCTCAGTGGACTAGCTAGCATGAGATATTAGGGGGTATTTTTTCAAGATGCTGTTACTAATTCCCTGCATATAAATAGGAATCTCAGTTGGAGAGACACACAAGAGCATAGTTGAGAATGATGGTGTTGGTGTTCCATGCAGGTGCTTCCAGAATCTCCTTGGTATGGCTGACTGGCAAGTGACCAGGCAGCTGGCAGCAACATGTATTGGCACTACAGCCGATGCCTGGTTTGTAGAAGAAAGTGTGGAACGTCGATATTCCATGCCCCCTTCGGAGTTGGATCGAATGGTTGCTTGCATAGGCAGATGGTTTGAAATAAGTTGCGTAACTCACCCGCCCTCTTAAAGCAACTTTCCTGAAAAGAATGAATGGAGGGGTGAATGTTTCAGTAGATGATGGCACCATCAGGGTCAACAACCCAGTACTGATTTATCAGGATTGTCCCCGCTAAACCATCTGCATCCGTGCACGGTTGTGGGAGAAGGAGGCCCCTAGATTCTCGACATCTCACTGGGTCACTGCTGCAACAGGTTGTAACCTATTTCCATCAGGCAGAATGATGAAGCAGTTAAGGTGCATATTCCTTCTGCAAAAGGCACTAACAATATAAACGGCACTTGCTATGGCTTAGGAATTGTCAAACCCAAATTCCTTCCGGCCTCAGTCCTTCTTTACAATTTGGAAACCTATTCTATTAATTGCTGCTTCTACCTGATCGTCATGATGAATGCAAATACGCATTCATAATTGGACCATGTGGTTTAACTGGAAATGTAAAGATCCACACAAGGTGAAGATAATGGGATACAACTGTTCAGAAGTGTTGACTGGCGGATTTACAACGCAACGTGCAATGCGTCTGCCTCAAACCTCAACACACCACCTGAGTGTTTGTGGTGGAAATATAATGGATTGTTTAGCAGCTGACACTCAGTCATCAAGTCTCACCTGCCGTTTACGTCAACCGGGGTTATAAAAACCAACCCCTTATCTTCAAGGATGTCCAAGAGCAATGGGCAATTATGAAATTGTTTGATTTAGGGTTATTGATTATAAGAGTAATTTTTCAAAAACCCGGTTCAGAAATCTAGGCCACATTTAGTGGTAGAAGATTAGGCACTATACCGTGTGACTTTAAACAAAGGAAAGCGTTTAGTTACGAATCAGACAAAAACAAGGCCCAGCAGAGAAAATGGAGTGTATTTTGTTTTTATATATGAGAATGGAGAGAAAAGCAGGTAAAGTTGTTTCATGTTTTAGATCAAATCGGCACGGGATTTGTCGATTGGGAAGCGAAAACACGGATAAAACAAAAAGTGTAAAGCAAATTATAAGTGAAAAGTGTAAAAAACCAAAAACACATTTCATTGTTTTGCGTGGCTTTATTTTGAAAATGTTTATAAGCAGGACACGCGTGCTGTTATATGTAAGTGGAATGCAGAAACGTATTTTAAAATGAAAACTAAGGTGAATAAATTGAAAATTTTATTATTACGAATTTTGGATAGGGGATTTGAAAAGAATTTTGTGAACTAGCAGAGCTAGGGATATATAGTTCTTTTTAAAAATTACCCAAGAACAATTTTTGGCTTTATAAATCACTATTTGTGGTATTCCTAAAAACTGTATTATTAATGCTGAATTTAATGTTTTTCCTTGCTACAAAAAAAATTCTTGTTCTCCTTGTTTTCACTTACCAAAAGGTTTCCAAAAGCTGTAAATTTGATTCCTTGTTTTGAATCAAATAGAGGATTCTCTGATTTTGTGTTCTTTGAGATTTTTTTGGACCAAAAAAAAAAAAAAAAAGAGCACCTAATCAACACTGCCGTTGTGGCCCTAATCTTTATTTTTTACCTCATTTACTATAAATTAATTGCCCTACTTGTTTTAAATAACATTTTTTGGCACCAAATGAGCAATTGTTTAAGCTTCAAAAAAACTCATAAGAATGAAAATTAAAATTTCAGATCATTTGAAGATTTTGACCAAACCTCTTGAATTTATCTCTTTAACTTATTTTTAAAAATACTAAGCAAAACCTCCCACAGGCCTCTGAACACAATTTTATTTGTTTTTTTCTTTTTCTGTTTACCGATTCTTTTTAATTTTATTTAATTTTGCTTTTTATATTTGTTAATTTTAGATCATTTCGCTAGATTAAGAGCTAAGATTGCCAGAATCGTTTCTCCTATTTGTGAACCATGTGAAAGTTACACGATACATATCAACGGGGACTGAGTATCTTCTATTGGAACGGAACTTTTCGCATAGATTCGATGAATGACTTCAGCTACAGAATAACATTGTTGCTCAGTATGTTCTTCTATCTTCTTTCTTTTTCTCTCTTCCTCTGTTTAATACAGAAATTAATAACCGAATTTTCAGTTTATAACAATTTCAGCATAGAAGCTATAAATGCTTTTTTAAGGACACATCTTGAAAGGATAATGATTTTAAAATATGTTTTAATTGAAAAAATATTAATAAAAATTAAGATTGAATAATTCTTTGGACAAAAACGAGGAATTTCAGGCATGAAAAGTATTTCACATATGAAGCCATCTTTGTTTTGTTTAAAAATTGGAAAAAAGAAAAAAAAGGAAGGAAAGATAACCAAAAATTATGTCAGTGCGCCGGACCATTAGAGGTTTTCCAAAGTTTGAAAAGTTTTTATCAATATGGACTATCTTTCATAGTTTTTAAAAAAAAAAACAAAATGTTAAGAGAACTTTGAAATAACATACTATCTTTTCTTTTTTAATTTGAGATATTTTGAAACTATTTTTCAACTTTCTGTTTTTGAAAGGACTACTTTAGCCCAGATCTACACATACAAAAAAAAATGTTTTGTCACCATAATCTTTAATCTTTCAGTGTTTTTATTCCCCAATTTTAATTCTTCAAAATAATCTTACTGAAAAAGAAATTCTTTAAAATAATTATATAGAAACAGGGCTCATGAATAAGAATCATTATAGATAAAAAATGCTTTTAAATATTTTGATAAAATGTTTTAACTAGTTCTAAAGTTTCTCAACTTTTCATTCCATATTTGTTTTGAAGGAATTATAAAACAAATTTAAAAAATAATATTTCGTCATTATTTTAAAAAAACGCTCGGCAAATTTAATATTTTCCTAAGCCACATAATAATAAAACAGTGAAAGAGACTTACAATGAAATGATGAAGAAAAAGCAGTAAAAAAAACCGGTTTCTTTTTACTAAATTAAATTTCAGTAATTTGCAGTTATATACAGTCAATTTTCGCAATATAACTCTTCCTTTTCACACAAGAAGCCTAGTTGAAGAAAAAATTTAAATCTTCTTTCCACTGAATTTCTAGGAACACAATAGAAGCTTTTAACACCTCTTTATTGCATGAATTTTGTGGTTTTGAGGAATAACCTAGATAAATCATTGCTCCAATATCAAAATATTGAATTTTTTAAACGTTTCTTCCAAAATCAATCAGAATAATTTCTTCTTGTTTAAAAACAATTTGTTAGTGTACTTTTCTGTTCCTAAAATGTTTTACTAAAAGAAGCAACAACAGTCTAATATGGTCTAACTCCAAACCATATTTTATCACAACAGTTTAAATAAAAATAAACTGTTTTCAAAATCACAACAGTCCAAATAATGAAAATAAAATAAAAAACTATTTTAAAAGCTGTTTGTAATTAAGGATGTGTTTACTTCAGTTTACATTTTCTATTATTGTTCATATTGTTACCTTTTTTTTTTTTGAAAGATATTCATATTTATTACTTAACATGGAATGAAAATATAATTATTTCACAACAATATTTGCCTGAAAATTACATCGTAAGTTTATTATCATTGAAAAATAAAAGCAGAAGATAAAGTGTGTTTCCCATGGATTTTTGTATCTTTGTTTGATATTATTAGTAACCTTTTCATTACAATCTATTTAAATTGTAAATTAAGCTTGGAATCTCATGTGATGGTATTTTTGAGTCATTTGGTTTTCCAGGTACATAAAAGGTCTGCTCATTTTGCATGCGAATTAATAGTACCTCAAAACTTGGTTTCCATTTCTCGCTGGGAAGGAAGGTTGGAGTTAGGAGAATTGAATCCAGCTAGTTGAAAACCAACATAATGTTATAATGGTAGCTTACAGAACATAGAAAACAAAAATAATAGTTCTGCGGTGATATCCTATGAGTAGATGTTCAACATAGAGGCCTGAAGTGACATACAGTACTCCTAGGATACATGTTTTTGTATTTATGGACTAATAATAATATTAACAAACCCATAGAAAAAAGAGTGATTAAGAAAAAAAACAACTTTACATTGAATTAGACTTAAAGACATTCCTTTAAAATGTAGATTATTAAATTATAAGGAAGAACATTTATCACACTAAAATTTTAATATATCTCACTACATTAGATCTATACTTCCTATGTTTATAAATGTTGATGGTAGTACTAACTATATCTATTTTAGTAACATTCTGTATGATATATAACTTTGTTCTTAATTTGTGTAATGACATAGCAATAGGACTTGGACATTGCTTTAGTGATCTTTGCATGGTGCATGTATGGAATCAATAAAAAGGAGAAAACAAAGTAAGTACAAGAAAATACTTTCCCCAAAAATGATGGTTTACTCTTGGAACAACAATTTATCTTCCAAGTGAAAATGTTGATAAAACCACATTAACACTTAAGGGTTTAAAGCCCTTTGATGAATTGCAATGAGAAGCAGATTGTTGTGTGGTGAGAGGCAGGTATTGTTTACTGAGAATGTTGTGGATGGAAGAATTGTTCTGATTAAAGTTAGAATATTGGTGAAGACCAAGCCCCACAATTCATCAGCCAGGGTGTCATTCTATCCCAAATCAATCATGAAATGTGGATTAAACTATTAGGATGTTGTTTTAAAGTGAGGAGAAGATACCTTTGTTGTGGTTGTAGCAAGGTTCATTCCTAATAGAACCCGCTTTAGAACACCCATATCCATGACGAAATACGGAAAATTCAGTTACACCAAATCTGTTTGCGGTCGGCTGGAGGATTCTGTGTTTCTTACCGATTCGGCTTCACGCGATTGTATCCTTGAATGTCAAAATCAACTAATATACTTTTAGATGACAAATATCGAAAGCAAAGTGGCAGAATTTGGAACTTTCAAATCTATTACCATGACCAGCGATGCTGACCTTTGATCTGGTACTTTTGGATATTGGACCAGAGTGCTCTGATCGACGATTTGCGAAAAGTATGATCTTTTACATAGTTTTGGAATAGTTCTTTATTGGAGCTTTTAACGGGGAAAAAGCCGATATGCGCAATAAGAAAGGGAAGAAAGGGTTTAGCCCACATGTTTCCATATGGGTCATGACCGAGGAAAATCTATTTTATCAGGATCTTCTTTGATGGAAGTCGCAAAGAGCGGGCAAGAAGATCGATGTATTAAACATTTGGCAGAGCGATGCATCGCCCCGAATGGAAAAACAGAATAACAATGACCGAGGGTGCCACGAGGTTAAGAAGAATTAAAGAAGTGTCAAGGAATTTATGTGTTCAGAAGAGAATTATGAGGAGAGTTGAATCTTAACATCTTTGAATGGCGGGCCTTGAGATGCTACGCCATCAACGAATCTTGCAGATACAATATATCTTCTTACGTGGATATTTCAAAAGCTTTTATTATATCAAAAGGGTCATTTTAAATTCTTAACTTCCAGCATGATTTGTCTTATAGTATTATTTACGTGTTCATAGTATTTGGGAGACTACTTTCTACCGCATATTGCAATTTTCCGGTAAAGTGGCGGCATAATGATACTTTTTACGAGGCGACTTAGGTACACCATGTATTGTTATTGTGTGTGAATGATCGAATCATCCTAATCTTTTAATTTACAGTTGCTCTATTATGGTTTCAATTTTGCCAAATAGACTATGTTGCTTGCAAAACCATCAAGAGTAAGATAACCTTGAAGGCATATAGAAGGTTCCCCAGGCAGAGATTGAATTTTTAAGGTTTTATAAGCAGGGCGGGGTGGTAAGTATTCACAGTTGTCATCTAAATCCCGACTTCCGGCTTGACCCGATAAAATGTATTGCTGGAGATACATCGATATCATTGCTGTCGGATTTGGCTTTTACAACATCTTCGCTCAACAATGTTATCTTCCATCTCATATTGTTTTGGGTTATTCCGAAAATGACGAAGCCAAATCCATAAACAAAATGTTGTTCAAATTTTAATCCATCATGGAAAAATGATACGAGAGTGGATTAATCTGAACCCTAAATTTGTACATCAAATGAATATGTGGTCCACTCAAAGGCTGTTTTAATAATGATGCCATGGTTAGAAATGAAACAATTTGATTATGCGCTTGCTCCATTTCTGGCTCAAGTGAAAGGAGAAAAAGAAGGAACATTCACGATAAAATTATTAATTAGGAATGAGAGAGACCCACTTGGAGTGAATCAAAAATTGGTGAGATGAAATTAAGGCGAAAAAAAAAAAACCTCACTTTTCTCCACAAGGAAAATGAATTTCAGAAAGGGAGAGTGGAACCACAAAAAAAAAATGTCTTTTAAGTTTTCAAATAACAAACTTCTTTAAAGAAAATATTTTCATCAGAATGAATGATCAAAATCTTGGTTTTCTAAATGATTTTTGGGCGGAATTGCTTTCAAGGTCGGGCGTCAAATGAGCGCTTTATCGACATCTGAAGCTCTGAATGGGTTGTTATCCCAGAACTCACATTCCAGGGATAAATGGTTCTTTGAAAGCTCAAATGGATTGTGGGCGGCAAACCCCCGAATGGATCAGCGGAGTGTGTGCAAATATGAGTATGGAAGTATTTGGGGATAGAGGAGAAAGGAGAAAGGAAATGCAAAATTTTACATATATGAGGATATTTAGGAATTTTAATATGGGATTCAGAGGCGGATTAGCGAAACGATCCACATCAAATCATGGTACATATCTTAACCTCGATTCTAAGGAAGAATATTTTGTTTGCAATACTGGACATGGTTCAGAAACAACATAAAGAATCACCTGGCCCAGATTTTCAAACTCTCTGAAAACTACCAGATTACTAAGTGTTCCCAAAATCAATGGATAAACTCTGCTATTACAAAAGCATAATTGGCATAAGTTTTGCTGGTTTTAAAAACTTTCACTAGAAAACAATATATAATCCAATGGAAATGGTCTAACTACAATACTCACATGGTTAAAATATAGTATTGTTTCAATCTACAACTTGTTGATCATAAATAAACTAAAAAAGCTGACTTTTTACCCAAGTTGTTTATCTTGACATTTTTTTCAATTGTTTGGTGCGAAATGTTGTGGGATTCTTGACGACCCAGGCTGCTCAAAGCCTGCCTCTTCCCACAAAACCCGAAGCTGGATGGCAGGGCTGCAGTTAACGCTCAGATCTTTGGTGGTTTTCTTTCACAGTGTGAAGTGAATGGCATCCGGCCTTAGGGAGTGGATTTTCTGATACCTTACTACCAGATCTGAGTGTTTGTTCCTTCTATAGTGGGTGCTTGATTGGAAGGGTGATAAAAGATTACTCTTATGGATGGAGAGTTTGTTACCTTATGTTTGTCGAGTTAATAGGGGACTAAGTGGAAACAGATTAATGTAAATTATCTACCCTTATTAGTAGAATTTTGTTTGATTTACGGAATGTGGATTCTGGGATTATCACATTTCATAATATCAGGTGTTGAGATTCAGTTTGATTTAGAATGCTGGGCTCTTAAGTACATGCAGGCTAGGCTGCCTTAAATTGAGATGAAGCTGACTCCCAGTTTGAGCTCTTGGTTCCCAAGGCATTTTCTTTGGTTTTGCTTTATAAATCCTCTTTTCATCTACTGCTGGAGGCTAGGAAGGAAGTGGGCTGTGGCATAATTTTCGCTGTGGGTTTGACCACTGATTCCACCGGGAGTGCGGCCAGGTGGCCTCAGTTTCTCGAATTGAATTCACGACTTCCGCGTCTGTTTACCTCAGGGCTGGTTTGGATTTAAGCCTTTATCATGTCGATGATCTTCTCGTTTACCTAATATCGATTTTTTTCGAAACTTCAGGCTGTTTTTCACTCTAGTTCTTTTGGGTTTTCTTTCAAGAATATCAACTTTAGCGTTTTGTATTGTGTTCACTAACTATTCACTTTTCCTTCTTTCTGATTACGATATGCTTTTTCTTGGCTTCGTCGATCGCTGTTTAATCTCTTTTGGTGTTTTATGTATTATCTTACTGCCAAGTGCGTCCCCTTTCAGTTGTTGTTTCGTGGGCGAGTATAGTCTTTCTCCTTTCTTGCCCTTTACCTTACCCCAGGTAGTATGTGAGCGTTAGGGCAACAGTTGGGATTACCAGTTCTGACATGGGTATCCACAGTGGAGTCAGAAAGTAAGCTCTCTTCAGGGAGGACATATGGGCCAATCTGCTTTGTGGGCGGCAGGACCGGGTAGTTGGTCGGAGTAAACAGCAAGTGGTTGTACCAGGGGTGGCAGAGAACCTCATTTCCCCTTGGTAAGAAGGATAAAATTGACAGAGATTAAATACTGCGGGGGGTACCGGAGATATCTACGAGGTTGGCCGATAAAGAATGCCTTAGAGGTGGAGTCTCTGGCGGGTTGAAGGCCATTAATAAATCTTAAATGAGACACGTCTGAGACCCAGTTTGGCGTCGAGTTTGGTCCACATGTGCGACCTATGTTGTTCAATTACTTGCTTGAATGGTGTGTGCTAACCCCGAGGTGGCGTTGAATACAGCCTCAGTTTCCTCTGCATCCCCTTTATAAAGGTCTTGCAACATTTCAACGTCTACCCCTCTCAGCTTTCGCCCGATTTAAAGTGTGTGGATTAGAGCATTGTAGTTCCTGATCTTCAAGGATAAAGGGCTGGGTCAATAATCCTAATAGCTCTGTTCACGGACTTGCCTCTTTAGTGTGAAGGAAGAACATTGAGGAGCTTCCTTTACTTATCAAGCTTTCAATGACGCACCACTAATCATCTGGATCTTAGTCTTCCTAATTTTGGAAGACCCATTTGCTTTTTTTGTTGTTGGTGGCCCTTGATTTAGTCTGATCCCATTGTGAGGAGACATGTTTGGGCGAATTGCGGAAGTGTACGGACTACTCACAGGAATCTCATTGAGCTTTAACTTTGCTTTAGTTTGGTGGTTTCATAAATTATAAGGTATCCCTAACTTTTATTGAATTTAATAAGCTCTTAGAGTGTGCATGATCTTAGCCCAGCGAGTTGTAAGGCGAGGAGTTGGCGGAGATGTCTTGCACTTACTCTAAACATCGGGTTGGATATTCCGGGATCTTGAGTTCAAGTCCTCCCAGGCCTTTTACCTGCCACTTTGAGGCCCTTCATCCATCACAGTTGAAGTTCTCGATGGGCCTCTGTTGTGAGGGCCGTGAGGGAGAGCTTGGCCCGCTGGAGTGGAGACGGCTATCCACGGGGGGTCTGCGAGGGATGCGACGGGGAAACCTCCCCAGACTCCTTGAGAAGGACCATTTTGGCCCAGGGCAGAATAAGAGGTTGGGGACGTCTCTCCATCTGACCTCTGCTCATGTCCGGGAAGCGGGGCAAGTGGCGACACCACCTCGACGAGGTTCGAGCGCTGGCGTGGTTCGCGACTTGCAGCCTGGCTGAACACAAGTTCGAGGAGAAATTTCTTTGAGCCTCAGTTTGAGGTTATGCCCATCTGGGTTCTGGAGTCCGCTACACGAAGCGCCAGAGCCTCCTCCTTAGCCGATGGAAAGACTTGGGAGGAAGCCGGCGTGGAGATGGGGATTCCTTGTTCTCCCGTCACCCGAGACTTCTTTGTTTGGTGCGATCATCCATCTCGAGTTATTCGGTCTCAAGAGGTGGGTGCCGCCTGTTGAGAGCTTTGTGGCTCTTGTGGAGTGCGGTCCACCAGCTAAGTTCAGGTGATAACTTTTGTGTTTGCCTTTATCTTGGTTTTTGAGTTGCGTGACTTTATAATTTGGGCGTGACAATTGGCTACCCTTTGAAGAGTTTGACAAGGGCCCAGGCTGAACGAGGCTCACGTCAGCACTCTAAGAGCCTATAGCGGGGTTTCCTCTTACCTCAGGAGCAAGGCCCGAGCTGGGACTCGGGTCCCAGCCACTTGACGGAGGAAGCAGTGAGCTTGTCAGATATGGGGCATCTGCAGATGGGCGCGAGGTAGGAACTTTGGCGAGTAGAAAAAAGGCTCGAATGACACAGAGTTGGCAAAGAGCTTCAGAGTTGGGACAAAGCTGACTGCCAGAGGATGATCTGGCTGAGTAGCCGAGGATGGGAGCACATCTTTGCTAGGCCCAAACTGAATTGTGTGGTTAGGGAGCTGCAATCATCCCAGAGAATGAGGCTGGAAGTAACTGGGCGGCTGCTTGAGCGTAGAGATGATTTCTTGCGTAATAACGGCGATTCAGCTGACGAGCCCCATCGCGAAGCTTGAGGCGGCGGGCTGACGGGCGATCTAATGATGAGTGCATGGGTTGCGAGGGACGCTAGAGAGCGGGAAACTCTGGCGATTATTAGCGGAGACGGGCGATGTAGAGTTTGTGATGGATGAGGCTGCACTCCGGTGTGGAGCCTGGGTAGCTTGGCACTCAAGGAGGGGTTGATAATGCCTACAGGCTTGGACCTTAACTTTATTATCCCGGCCCGACGAGGAGCAAAGAATCACCTTTTCATGGTATACGGAGAGCACGCCGCCCCAGTGAGGTCTCTCCCGCTCTTGCCTTGCTCACCCAATCCGTGCTGACGTCTGAGCCTCCTTGTTCAATTTTTTTTTTTTTTTGGGCTCAGAACCGGGATATATGTGTCTTGTGCCAGGCTTTGAAACTCAATGAATACCTAATTTTCTATCTATACAGCTTTTTTTTTTTTTTTTTTTTTTTATGTGGCTGCGTCGCCTTATCTTGCTCTGCCGGAAGGCTGACCCAGGCTCACGGGGTGGCTATATGAGCGCCCTGTTTGGCCGCGGTCGAGCTCTTGAACTAGGCTGTTGAGAGCAACGTAGGCTAAATCTGCTGGTGAAGCCCGGCTCGAGTACCATACGAGACAGAGGCTCCGATTTCCCAGGAATGGAAATAAATGGTAATTTCGGTCAAAATGAGAATTTTACAGATCCCGATTGACTAAGCAGGACTTCCTTTATTTGGAATCATCTCATAAAATCTAGCTACCACGTGATGAATTTGCGTCGAATTAGAGACAAATCGAGAATTTCACGCGTTTGAGGCGCGGCGAAGTGCGGGACACTTGGCACTTTATGGGTGGCCCGGCGAGCACGCACCGTGCCAGCCGGCTATGGGAGGTCAGGCAGAGCTGAGCTCAAGTGGGGGCTCACATGTGACACATGGCATCCTGCCATTGAGGGAAATCTCGAGCGTGGTTGGATAAGAGGATAGGTGTATCCACTCTCGACGATAGAGATTTGTATTGGCATTGAGAAGACTTTTCTCTTGTCCCGATGAAGCAAAATGGTTGGGAGAGGAAGAAAGGAGGGAAAAGAAGGAACAAACCACCGGAAGAGGAGGGAGAGTGTGGGATTTTAGAGAGAGAAGCTCACCTTTCTCTACAGAACCCTGCGATGGTCGGGCCAGCCCACAGACTCTGGGCAGGCGCGAAGCAAGGCGGCTCCTTGGAAAGACTACAGCCGTGGGTACCGAGTTTGGGGAGTTTGAAAGAAAGGCTTCAGGAAGAAGGTAGGTTTTCTCCTACTTGCTTTACTTTTTTGTTTGGGGCGTATAATGAATGAGAGGATTTGTCGGGAGCACACGGATAGGCGTGGTTTCGGGACCCCAGTTTGGGCCCGAGTGAAGTCACTAGTGGCGGTTTTCCCAGACGAGTCCCACCGGATTCGACTGTGTGATTGTGTGATGTTGTGTTATTGCCATGGGCTTATCTTTCATCTGATTGATTTTATGGGCGGTTCCGGAATGGGCTGGCAGGATTAACCCGATGAGCTATTTAATATTTATTGTTTAAATTTGGACATGATTTATGAATATTTTGTTCCCAATATATGCATGGTGATATATTGGCATGTGTGTTGGAGGCATGTTTTGTTGTGCCACACCTGCATTGCACGCTGGGTGGGAAGTAATCAAGTAGAGTCCGCTCTTGGGCATTGCTCTAGCCTGTGAGAAGTCTCCATTTTTAGGTATCGAAAGGCAGCTTGGGGATGGGAGACGTCCAAGGGCCTTAGGAAATGAAAAATGAAGCCAAGCGCAGCGCTTATCTTGTAATTTAACAAAATTAAGGCGAGAGACCCATTTGTATAAATGGGTGACCAAATGGTGTATAAACAAATTATCGAATTCCGTCATGTTTTGTATAAAATATACATTTATAAATATGATCGTTGCCCCAATCGATATTTTTTGCATGTATGGGTCTGAGACGCAGAGACATGTAATTTCCCAGCAAGGTTGACGAAGCTGGTCGACCGGACACCGGTTTTGGGCGTCATACCGGAGGCGCCCAGTTGGCGATTAGGCCTTTGGCGAGCTGTGAGGTTAGTGGGCTGTGCGCTAAGCTGGCCCGGCTCTGGGCTACCGGGCCTTGGTTGAAGTAGTTCAGCGAAAGCGAGCTAAGGAAGCTCGTGCTAATGCGCCCGGGGTTGAGCGGCTCAGGGCTGGGCCTTGGTTGAGCTGTTGCGCCTTTGGCGAGGCTGCGCAGGCTCGCGGGTATGCTCGCTGCAAGGCGGCTCGTAGGCTACCGGGCCTTGGTTGACGCGATTCGGCCTTTAATAAGCTAATGAGGCTCCTTGGGCTAATCTGCTTTGTGAACTAACTCAGCTGAGACCTTTGGTGAAGGGTTCGACCTTTGAAAAGCCCAAGCTGCGAGGCTCGTGGGCTGCATGACACAGACTGGCTGCTGGCGTCGGGGCTACGAGGCCTTAGTTGAGCGGTCCGGCAGCTGAGCCCGAGGCTACTAGGGCTCAGTGGGCCATCTCACAGTTGAGGCGGCTCAGAGGCGCGCCAGGTTGAGGCTGTGGCAGCGTTTGACACTAAGGCTGCGGGCGGCTGCGCTCGCTGAGTGGCTCTGGGGCTACCGTGAGGGCGCTGGTTGACGGGTTGACCTTCAAAACTAAGCTGGCGCAGGCTCAGGTGGGCTGTCTTGCGAGGCCGAGCAGCTCGGGAGCTACCGGGCCTTGGTTGACGATTCGACCTTTGAGAAAAGGCGAGCTCACGAGGCTCACATGGGCTATGCTGAAATTTGAGAAGCTGGCTCAGGGGCTACCGGGCCTTAGTTGGCCAGTTGACCTTTGGCGCGAGCTCACACGAGGCTCAGTGGGCTAATCAGCCGAACCGATCCTCGCTACTGTGCCTTAATTGTTAATTCCAGTTTTGGAAAATCGAGCCATTGAAGCTTCAGGCTAATTTGCCTCGAAGCCGACCGGCTCCTGGGGCACAGTTTTAGCCGGAAGCGCCACTTTGAAAATCGAAGCTATCGAGGCTCGCGCTGGCTAATAATTCGCTTCGAGCGAATCGATCTCAAGACAGTTCACTGGCAATCAAATTTTTGGAAAACTGAGCTATTGAGTTTCCGTGGCCACTTGCTCGAGTCGAACTGCCATACAGCCTTTAGCTGGCGTCACCTTTTGAAATCGAAGCATTGGCGCCTACGCTACCACCGGGAAATTAACTCATTCGGCTACTGTGCCATAGCAGCAGCTCAACCTTTGAAAACCGAGCTACCGAGGCTCCGGGCTAATCCGCTGAGTCGAGCCGTCTCGGGCTACCAGCCTTAGCCGAGCAGCTTCAGCCTTGAAAACCGAGCCACCGAGGCCCGGGCTAATATGCTCGAGCCGAATCGCCTGGGGCTACCAGCCTGGCTGAGTAGTTCAGTCCTTGAAAACTAAGTTACCGAGGCCTGCGGCTAATCTTCTCAGCTGAATCGCCTCGGTTACCAAGCCCAGTCGAGCGCTGAGCTCTTAAAAACTCAGCCGAGGCCCGTGACCGTATGGCCATTTCACTTCCTTTTCTCTCTGAAGATGCGCATCTTTAATCGGCTATGGGGAATTGGAATTGATTGCACGATTTTCTGAGCGCTCTGGCTTCCTTATAAATAGCGACTCCTCTGTGATGGAGCTCATGCTTCGAACCTTCATCCCTCATGTGAACGTAAACGTACGACGATGAAGCCGCCAAGGCTTCGGTCGTCACCATAGAGGTAGCCTGGATCTGAGCCGGCATTGTCCGATGGCCTCCGTTTAGGAGTTGTGTTTTCCCCGCTCTCGTGGGAGTTATGTTAGGCCTCAGCCCGCCTCGATGACTGAGAGTTTGCTGTGGAATGCATCCGAGAGGCTGGTGGTACTTAAAGAAGAACTTTAGTACCGCTTCTATTTTCTCCTCTTTTTCCTTCTTTCTTTCTTTCTCTTCTTTCTTCTTTTTTCCTTCTTTCCTTCCCTGCCTCACTCTCTCCTCTTTCTTTTCTTCTCTTTCTTCTCCTTTTCCTTCTCGGCTCGCACTCCCTTCTTTCTCTCTCTTCCCCCTCTCTTCTCTTCGAGATTTTTCTCAGGAACCGCTTATACTGCTTCATTCCCGAGACAAGGAAGGCACCATTGATTGTAATCAATTGTATCTTCATTGGAATAGAGAGCAATTTTTTTTTTGAAGCAAGAATTTATGTATCCTGAAGTGTGCAATTTTCTTGGGCGTTTCCTGGCCGAGCTGTCTGTTTTTCTTTTACCGCGATGCCTTACTTTTTGATTCATAAGGATGTTAAACAAAATAATCAACGAATGCATAGACTGCTATCTGAAAGCTGATGATACTTTATTAAAGATTACAACTGAGGTTCATCGATGTAAACGCTGAGCTCTGCTCCAAGAATGAGGTAGAATTTTTCCTTCCTTCCGGTCCTGGAGTTCAGAGTTACCAGTCCGACCACGAGACACGATGGGCCTTCCACTGGTCCTAGCTTTAGTCGTGGTGTAGGATCTTTCCTCGCAGCGTAAGCTTTTAAGACTAGTCAAGCCGTGCTTATAACTTCGTTTGACCTCGGGTCGTAGTACCTGTCGCCTTCCTTGGTAGTCTTTCTCGCACGCTCTGTGATCTGATCACGCCATCTGTGGAGGCTCAGGCTTCAGCGAAGAGCCTCTTCATTCTGTTCCACGCTCGCCAATTCAATCCTTAGGGATTTTAGTCCGATCTCGACAGGGGCTACCCCCTCGGTGCCAAAGGTTAAAGCGAATGGGGTTTCCACACACCAAGGTAGTTCCATGCCCATAACACCTCTGGGGAGGTATTCTACCCATTTTCCTTTTAGGCCTTCCAACTTGGTCTTCAATGCCGCTTAAGGTTCCTCGATGGTGACTTCCGCTTGCCCATTAGATCGCGGGATGAGCCAGGACGAGTAGTAGCTCCCATCCCGAGTCGCACGTAAATCTAACTGGGGATCGCCGAATTGCTTCCCATCGGCCTCGACACCGTACTCGATACCAAACATGCATAAGCTTATGGCATGCCAAACGGTTGCGTGACTCGTTCTGCGATCAGAAAGGCGGGACCACTTCTCGCCCATTTCGTGAAATGGATCCATCGCACGACATAAATTTGCATCGTCTTTCCACGGCGTAGGTCTCAATATGTCAAGCCCCATTGCCAAAAAGGCCGTGGGCTTCGATTGACGTTAATGGCTCGAATGGGGAGCGAGAGACTCGCGTCCCGACAAACTCGCAGATTTTCTCGACTAGTCTGGCCAAGGCCTCTCGAGCATCAGGCCATCACATTCCCGCCTTAAGACTTTTCCGCCGCCAGTTCGAGCCCCGATGTACTTCCACATACGCCTTCATGTACTTCCCTCAGTACATAGCGTCGTTGTCTTCCCCGCAATGCACCGAGGATGGGTGTGAAACCTCGCTTATAAAGGGCCCCGATGAATAAGAACCCGCAGACTTCGACCTGCTTGGCGCCCCTTCGTCGCCGCGCGAGTCCCTTCGTCAAGTAGTCCCAAATGGGGTCCATCCAAATTTCGCCGACATGATCTGGGAGACCCTTCAAGTTGTTGAGATCTACTGAGGATCCGAAAGGTGCTCGACTGCCGCCTGGCGAGGTCTTCGGGAGGTCACGCGCTGCTTAAGGCATCCGCCGTGAATTCTCTACCTTGGTGTGTCTACAACCCGAACTCGCACGAATCTCCTTTGAGTAATTCCCGCATCTTTTAGGTATAGGATCATTTTTCACCGCCTCATAGAGTCTTCACGTTTTACTACGAATAGAGTCAATGCACACCTCAAATGATCTACTTCCATCAACGCTGGTGTTGTCTACCATGACGCCTCATATTCGACCTCATTACTGGAGTGGCCCGAACCCAAATCTAGTGGGCATTCTGAGATCCGTTCCTCTCCCGGAGGAGGTCAAAATTAGATCCGCCCACTTCCGAGCTGGTCAAGAGCCTGCCACTCGACACCCTCCACACCCGGAGGTCAATGTCGCTTAAGAGGCCCAAATAAGCTCACGAGGTGAATTCCATGACCTAAGTCCGCCAAGATCTACCCTTTACTGATGTTTTTGTCTTTCAGACATGATGTCGAACCCACCAAATTTCTACGGCTCACTTACAAGTCTTCCAGGTCTTTAGTTCAGGTAGACCTCGCTTCATTAGGTATTCTATCAGATTTCAATGGTATGAGCTTGAAGTATACAGCTTTTGGGCATACTACTAATGCATTAATTTCTCCATCTGATACCTCCTCCTCGTCCTCCTCTCGTGAGCCTGCTGCACAGTAGATCGGGTGTCAGACTTCGCTCGTCTCTCCCGACCAAAGACAAGCTACAGAACTGGAAATCGCCAGTACGCAGTATGAGCTCTCCTCGCAGGGACTTCACTGTAATGGGGAGAGTCGAGATAAGTATTTAACAGAATGCTTCTTCGTAGTGTGCATCCCATTGGAAACCTTTTTTTAGAACCTGGAAAAGTGCTGGTCGACACTTATCGCGGCCTCGACACAAAATCCGCTTTAGCGCAGCCTATCCTTCCAGCTTAGGCGCCGACTGCTTATGCTCGATGCATGCACAAGATGTCGAGCACAACTTTTATCTTGTACTGGTTTGCCTCTATTCCCTGCTGTTTACCTAAAACCCAAGAATTAATTGAGACCTCGAAAGATTCTACCGATTCAACTTCATTGTACTCTTTCAAGATCTGGAACGCCACTAAACGAGCTTATACGGAGCTCCTATCAGCTGATTTTACCAACATGTCATCTATATATACCTCCATAGATGTCCCTATTTGCTTATGGAACATCCTGTTCACCAACCTCCAGTAGGTAGCTCCTACGTTTTTTTAGCCCAAAAGGCATTACTCGATAGCACAGTCCCTGTCCCTGACGAACGAGGTCTTTTCTGGGCCGTCTGATCCATGCCGATCCGGGTCAGAGCCTGAGAAAGCATCCATGAAGCCGAGGAGCCGCGGGCGGCCGTGGCATCTACTATGAGGCCGATCCGAGGTGGGAAACTATCTTTAGGCATGCCTCGCTGACGCTGAAATCGATGTGTACGCCCATTCGCCGCTCGCTTGAAGAGTACCACATCGCCAACCCATTCAAGGTACTCCACCTCTCTGATCGCACTTGCCTGGAGGAGCTTACCGACCTCCTCATTAATTGCTTTTTGTCTTTCTGGAGGGAAACTTCTTCTTTTTGCTTCACCACTACATGGACCGATCGCTACCGCGAAAGTGATGATCGCGGTCAATTTCTCCCATGTCCTCCTCGCTTCCATGAAGTGGATAAGGAGGTTTCTAAGGTCTCTGCCTAGCTTCGAACCGATGTGGTAGGCGAGGTGTTCTGGGTGATTGTCCAATCAGGCGCTCCACTTCTCTTCCGGCGGGCTTAGGTCAGGTAGTTTACCCCCGCCTCTCATGTCGAGCTTCCGCCCACATATATGCCGCCCATCGCTTCCGCTTCATCGATGCCGCAGTAACACTCGCCACGCGCTGCCTCTCCTCGAACCATTCCTACCCGCTTGTAGGAAACTTGATCACCATGCGGTGTTTGGGCGGGATGGCCTTTATGCTGGTATAGGGTCCGCTTAATAACACGTTATAAGTCAGGCGTTTCACATGAAATCTTACTGTCAAGCCAAGCTTCGCACCTGGGGCCCCTAAAGTGAGCACTAATCGTATCGACTTCCAACTAAGAGCACTTTTTCTCCGTAGAATCCTGCGGTGGGTGTCGACCGTTCCACTCTTCCTTCCGATGCCTGGGCCACTTGTCAAAAGCCAATGCAAAGATGATGCTCTACCGAGTCTCTATCACGACAAGACCCGATGGATTACTCATACCACAACTGCCTATCACCGGCGGGCTGCCGCAAGGCTGTTGAGACACCCTCCGTGTCCGAATCCAAGAAGGTTATGGCGTGTTAAGCTCGAGGGAGCTGATACTTTCGCACCTCTATCACTTCTCCCGAACCTTATGCACAAATGAGCCTTTCCGGGCTGAGCTGACTCCCCACCGCCTCTCGCAATCCCCCGAGATCACACGACCCTGCGTCAAGTGCGGTATCGGGAGTCGGGTCAGGGTCGCCGAGGTGGTGGTGGTTATGCCTTATCCTGACCTTCAGAGGTTATGGCTACGAGATACCCCGCCGGATCGTGCATTCTATCTCCTTCCCAAGCTGTATGCACTAGTCCGTTGATGTCCTGGTCCTATGGAACTCACAAGCACCGGTGTTATCTCTTTTGCAGGCTCGCCCTCATCCGGGATTACGCATTCTAATTTCATACCGCACTTCGCAAGACCCGTGGATACCGTGGCTGTTGGGGGTGAACCGAGGTGAATACCGCTGCTCGTGAGCTCAAGTCAGGTGGTCCCGCATAGCCGACGCCCGCCCTTCGGATCAGCCGCCTCCGATCTCCTGGCCTTTCGCTCTTGTACCGCTCCCGTTGCTCGTCGCCTCCCGCCCTTGTGGGTTAAAGAGCCCCTCGATGAGGGCTTTCTTCGCCATTAACGTATTTCCTCCGCTTTAGCGAGCACCTAGCCACGCCACTGGTGACTTTCGAGATGGAAACATCAAGTCTTTCGACTGCATCTCTAACCCGGCCGATGAATGTGGTGATAACGAACTCGTCCGATACATCTACCTTTCAAAGAGCCTGAGATTAACCTCCGCATAAGACCTCGGCCACGGGTTCTTTGCTTTATGCCCAACAAATGATAACCTCCTGCCGATGTCAGTTCCAATGAAGGAGACGACGCATGGAGAGCTCTCTAAATGAAGACCGACGATGGTGGGAGCTCTTGAACCTGTACCAACACGTACTTTAGTGTGATAGCGAAGGCTCCGCGACCTGCATTCCGGTCTTCGATATCTCGTGCAGCCTCCATCTATTCTATAAAGTTAAGATGGTCGACGGGATCCTTCGTTCCATTGAACACCTCTATTTGTGGCATCCTGAACTTTGCTGGAAGGGGGAAGTGTAGCACCTCGACTGTGAACAGGGACTTAGTTTGCTGCACCAGGGTGTCCATAGAGTCTGGAGCTCGACCCTTTACGACTTCCTTCATGTGGCTGAGCTCCGTTGAATGCCCGAACCCCGCTCCCATGGATCGCTCCCATTCCTCGGCTGCGGAGGGGCCTGCCGATCGCTTCTGATGTTCCCCCGAGTACGAAGCGTTTCCAGTGGCCACTGAGGCTCGTGCCCCGACTCGACCGGATTCGTCTATTTCGCTCTGTGAGAGTGGGCCGACGTGTGGCTACTCTCCTTGAGGGGTGGTGTGATGCCCTTTCATTCGTTTACCTCTCCCGCGGGCAAGCAGATCCGCTCGGGTGAGTTGCTCAATTCCCTTATCAAGCATTGGTTGGTGAGACTGGAAGGCCCATCTCGCTATGTTGTCGTGGTATGGAGCCTTTTCAAAGCGCCGCAGAGGCTCCGCCATTCAGCGCCGCTTTGCCGGGCCCTGCATCCTCGGGATTACGTGGCTCTCGCCAGATTCCGAGTCGATACCATCGCTACTACAGATCGCCTTTATTTGCAAAGGAACCGTCGTTCTACGCACGATGCCAATCGATGATGCCTTTTTCAACCGTAACTCGTCGAGCTATCGATCGCCGGCCGACGCTGCCTCCCGACGCCTGCCTCCCCGCAAAACCAAACGAAAAGGATCGACTGGGGCCGCCCATTGTCGCTTCCGATGCCTGCCGCTTTCTTTCGTGGAAAGTGATGATCAACCGCTAGTGGAGTGAATTTTCTCCGCTGCACTCCTACCGATGGGGTGGCCCAGTATTTATAGTAGATGTTTTTCCCAATTAAGGTGATAAAGATCGACTTATTGACGGAGGGTTTGCTTTACCTTTATCGTCAATGGGACACAAGTGATACTAGAGAGCGCTATCGAGAATGTCCCATCCTTATTGGTGAGATTTTGTTCTATTTACAGGATAAACAGTTATTGGGGATTATCTTACTTCCTTTATTGGTGAGATTCGGTTTGATTTACAAGATATAGGCTTTTTAGGCTATCCTCAAGTACGCCTCGAGGTGGATGAACCTGCCCTGCCATTCTGCCAGACCGGAAATGCTTATTGACTTGTTTATAAATCCTCTTTAATCTCGCTCGGCATGGGAAGCACTACGCGCCATTTTTAACCCGATCAATAACTATGATGTTGTTGCTAGTTTATTTTCTAATGTTATTCATATTGTTACTTTTCGGGAAAGATAATCATATCGCTACTTAAGAGAATGAAATACATAATTATTTCAACTTAATATTTATATAAATTAAAATCGTAAAGTTTATCAATCATTCAAAAAGAAATAAAATGAAGATAAAATAATTTTCGCCATGTATGTCGTTTATTATTCGAAGTAAAAGATTTTCCTAAAATATTATGTTCATTTGATGACCACTTGTAGTGGACCAGAACCATTTGGACAGAATGAGATGGGTTACTTCACTAGGAAATTGCAAATTGCTTGGAATCATGTGGTGGTATTTGGATCATTAGGCTTCTTCCAATCAAGCACTAAACGTCACAACAATAGATTAATTTCTCAAAACTTGGTTCCATTTTCCTCTCGTTTAGAAGGAAGCTTGATTAGTGAATAGTGAAAGAATCCAAGAATCAGTTTTTGAAAGAAAACCAACATAGTATTCCTAATATGGTGCAGCATTCTCCTTATATGAACATATAAAACAAAATGATAGTTGCGTATCACAATGATAGTTCCTTTACAAAATTATAGGTCCTTCACAAAAAGGCACAAGTGACATACCGCATTCCTAGATCAAACGTTTTTGTAATTATGGACTAATATTACAAACCCATAAAAAAAAAAAGGAAACAATTAAGAGAAAAAACAACTTTACAAATTTAATCGAACTTAAAGTACGTACAGCTCATTGAGTGTGTATACTTTATAAATGCTTGTTTTTCTCGAAAATGTCTCAAATCAGAAATCACTTTTTACAAAACATTTTAAAACCTTACTTGTTGTTATGTAAAAGCCAAAACTTTTCATAACGCTTGTTCGCTTTGCTATATTAGTTTCTAAAACTTTTCACAAATGCTAGTCATGCATTACAAAGTTTCTAAAACTTTAATAAAATGCTTGTTCATTTATCGTTGGTCGATTTTAAGTCGTATAAAATGCTTATAAATGTATAATGATCAACCACTCGAGCCTTTCTTTGCGTGTTGTACCCTGGGTAAACACTGAAACTGTGGTTTATACTGCGCTTCATGGAGCGACTCGCGTCCATACACTCCATTCTAAAGAGTCATGGTGGAACGCCCATCACCACATAATGCTTCAAGACGCGAACTCATATACTCCAAAGACGCGCTACTCTGTCCTCCTCTAATATGTCATAATGCATGAGCTGCTTTGTCGATCACAAATCTAAAATGCAATGAAATCATGTTCTAACTTCCCGCACGCATGCACATCTCGATCGTAACGCCAAGCAAAATCAGGATTTCTTTAAGGCCTGACTTATAAAATATAATTTTTGCTTACTTGCTTGCTTTTTAAAATATGGTTTAACAAATCAAAATCATAAGCTTTAAAATATGGTTTAACCATTAAAACCATAAGTTTGTAATATGTTTAATAATTAAACCATAACACAATGCTGTAAACGACATAATAATACATCAAGATTGAAAAATAAAAAGCCAGTAACACTCACTTTTCCTAAGGAGTAATAATTGAGTAATGACTCGCAATTTCTCCGCCTCCGCTACTCACACATTCAATGTATTAGACCACACGCTCATCACACAACCAAGCAATTTGCATACTGCGCTACAATTAAATTTCAAAATACGAGCCCCAAATGCCATTCATGTATGATAAAATGATTCTATACTAAAGGGCTTTCCAGAGTCCAAGAACACTGAAAATAGTTTGAAATTCCGTCCGACCGTCCAAAACAATCCCAAATTTCAACCTAACTGCTCGAAAATAGTCCTGAAATTTTGCCCTGAATTGCTTCGAAACAAATCTCTAAAATTTCCTAAAATTCTAGAAACTGTACCTGTACTTTAGATTTGAATACTCACCACACCCATAATCCTTCAAGTCATTAAACGACCTATAATGACAGACAATGTGAAATTACTCTTAGCTGACAAACGCTAAGATTTTGGTACCCACGTTGCACTCATGCAAACTAACTTGCATTTTAATCTCTAATGAAACCTCACATCCAATTTCCACAGATCTAGAGAATAAAGAAAAAAAAAAATCTCTCTTTCTCTTCACGCTCTCTCTGTCCGTCCTTATGTCCGTCCTTTTGATTTTATCCTTTTTTTTTAATTATTATTATTATTATTATTATTATTATTATTATTATTTGGATATAATGGCCTACATTATCTCATTCTCCTCGTTTTTACCTCGAACAATTTATTTCTTTTCGCCATTTTATTTTAAATGATCAATAAACGACGCTTTCGACTTCCGAGATTTTCAAAATCTCGCCCGTCACTAATAATGTACTTATCACCCGTAAAATCGTAAAATATTCCGCTTGTCTCATAATTCGACGAAACTCTTTCGGTCACTAGATTCCACTTCACGAATTTAATCACGCAGTCCGCTTTCACACCGTGATTTAATTTTATGCTTCCTAAATCCATTACGACAATTTATTATTATCCTTTAACTAATTGTCAACATTTGTATTTTCACCCTCCACTTTCCTTAATTGTAAAAGTACAATTCTTTGAAAACTTTACAATTTCATCCTTAAAACAACTCCAAAAAAAAATACTACTTCGTGACACTCAACTAATTATTTAAACTTTCAAGGTGCATACGCGACCCCACGCTTACACGCATCGCGACATCCCTCTCGACACACACTTAATTTTCTATTGACTAACAACTTCGATCCGAGCCCTTTATCTCGGACTTTTATTTACGAATGGTTTTAAAGCCTAACCCAATTTCTCGATCAAGCCAAATTTTAATTTGAAACGAAACAAAACTTAGACGAGCATAACATGAAGCTACAAAGAAAAAAACGTGTCTTCTTTGGTCTAGAAGACCTCCAAACCAAAATTTGAATTGGCTTCTTCTTCGTGGGCCATGTTCTCTTTTAAAAGATATATACAAAACCTTTGCAGCCCTTATATTTATAATTGAGATTCTAAGTAATATAGGTTAAAACCATACAGATAAATAACACCATTGGATCACCTGGCATCAATATATCAGTCATTGATCATCACTTCACAAAGATCCCACCAAAGAACAAATACCAAGATCATGCACAAACAATATATTTATCAAAAGAATCCGCACTAAAGACATACATCAATTCATTATTCAAATATCCCAGTTGGGTATTAATAATTCATTTGAAGTGTTCTTCTCAATTGACTTTCTTAGTTGACTAGCATGAGATACATGGGCTCCGTTTATGTTTTGTAGTTTTTTTTCAGGAAAAAAAAACTGGGAATTAAATTATTTTTATTCTTCTTATTTTTAAAAATAAAAACAGTTTAAAACTGTATAACTAAACATATTTTGTGGCCCTAATTTTTTTTCCTCGTTTTATAAAAAATTAGTGCCCCGTTTTTTTTTTTTTTTTTTAGTAACACTTCTTTTAATAGACGCGCGAAATATAAAGTGAAAAATAACATTTTTACAAATGAACAATTGTTAAAGAAAAACATAAGAATGATAACATTAAAAAAGGTATTAATTATTTAAGAAGTAATTTAAGAGACACAAATAGCATCCTATATTTTCTTTTTTCTTTTTTAATTTTGGGATATACTTGGAAGTTTATTTCTTCCAATTTTTGAAAAGGACTACTGAATCACCACACATAAAATAAATAAAAATATTTGTCACCATAACCTTTAATAATTTTCAATTTTTTATTTACTTTATAATTTAAAATAATCTTTTCTGAAAAATTATTTTTAAAATAAATATATATAAACTAGAAAATCACTGGAATAAAAATAGCATACATAAAAATTCTTTACAAATTTTTTGACAAATCTTTTTTAACTAGGTTCAAGCTTCCTCAACTTTGTCTTGTTTCAGAGGATAGCAAAAATACTTCTTAAAAATAATATTCGTCATTATTTTAAAAAACACTCGTTAAATTATTATTTTCCTAAACCATATTAATAATATTTTAAACAGTGAGAAAAAGACTTACCAATGAAATGATAGAGAAAAAACAGTAAAAAGGAGATAAAAAAAGTAAAAGTAATTTTCTTTCTTTAATAAAATATAGACTTCAGTGAAAATTGCAGTTTTATACGGTCAAAGTTTCTGTCTCAATATATTTTCACAAGAAACCTAAATTGAAGAAAAAATTTTATATCTTTATTACCTCTGAATTTTTAGGAACGAGAGATAGCTTTTCAGCTCTGTACATGAATTTTGTAGGTTCACGAAACAACATAGAATGCAGCCGGTGCTCAGCTCATACGAAAATATTGATTTTTTTTAAGTGTTTCTTTAAAAAATCAATGGGAATAATTTCTTCTTATTTTTTAAAAAAAATTTGTTAGTTTACTTTCGTTTTTAAAAACTTTTACTAGAAAACAACAGCAATCAATAAATGGTCTAACTTCCACAATATTTTATCACAACAGTTTAAAATAAAATATTGTTTTTCAATCACATGGTCAAATAATAAGAAGTAAAACTAAAAACTATTTTAAGTTGTTTGTACCTATGATGTTGTTGTTAGTTTATTTTTTCTATTGTTATTCATATTGTTATTCTTTTTTGAAAAGATATTCATATTGCTACTTAATATTGAATGAAAATACATAATTATTTCAACTTAATATTTATACACACAAATTAAAATCGTAAAGTTTATCAATCATTCAAAAAGAAATAAAAATGAAGATAAAATATTAATTTTCAGTTTTCATGTATACTGTTTGATATTCGAAGTAGCATTTTCCTAGTGCAATATTACGTTCATTTGATGACCGCTTGTAGTGGACCAGAACCATTTGACAGAAATGAGATGGGTTACTTCACTAGGAAATTGCAAATTAAGCTTGGAATCATGTGGTGGTATTTGGGTCATTTAGTCTCCACTGCACCAAACGTCACAATAATAGATTAATTCCTCAAAACTTGGCTCCATTTTCCAATGCTGGGGAAGGAAATTGATTAGGGAATAGTGAAAGAATCCAGTAACCAAGTTTCAAAGAAAAACCAACATAAGATTCTAATAGGGTAGCATTCCCCGTAAGAACATATAAACAAAAATGATAGTTGCAGTATCACAATGATAGTTCCTTTACAAAAATGATAGGTCCTTCACAAAAGGCACAAGTGACATACCAGTACTCCTAGGATCAAACGTTTTTGTAATTATGGACTAATAATATTGGCAAACCCATAAAAAAAAGGAAACGATTTAGAAAAAAAAAAAAAAAAAAACAACTTTACAAATTTAATTGAACTTAAAAGTATTCCTTTAAAAATGCAGATAACTATATTATAAGGAAAGAGCATTTTATTACATAAATTTTAATATACCTATTGTCACACCTCGAACTCACCCTATGATACGATCGGCGACCATACCTTCAATCTCTCGAAGGCTCGAAGTATGAAACGACACAAACCTTAATTGGATTAAGTCCAATTACCAAACATCTGTTTAAAGTAATGCGTTAAATTCATCAAATATCAAATACATTCTCAAATAGAACTATTCAGAATCTCCCAAATTCCAACTTCGAACTAATAAAAAATGAAGTGTCATTATTCAAGTAACTTTCCTACATAACCTCCAAAACCAAACAATCCACATAAACATGAACTTATAAGTTCAACAAAGTCTAACATTAACTTTTCATCAAATCCTAATAATGACAAAAGCCCAACCTAGCCATCACTCATCGTAGAAACTAAAAGCATCTGAAAAGATATCAATGAATGGGACTAAGCTTTAAGCTCAATAAGAAATAATAATATAGTTTCATAGATCAAAAGTTTTCAATCATAATAACAAATAGAAAATGTTTTTCATCTAAACTTCCGGTTTAAAGATAAGCTAGAACATTCAAAATTTTCCATTAAAACATTCTCAAATTGATTTCATATCAAATGTGAACCAAACAATTTCATATCAAATTTCAAATCAAACACTTTCATCAGTCCAAAAGTAAATAATATTTAAACATATCTTTTTTGGTTAACAAATATCAAATGGTGTCCAGCCATGTGGGACTTTCAAATGGTCAACTATTATATCCTGTTGTCATGGCCAAATATTGTCAACTATTATATCCCGTTAACGAGGCCAAATATTGTCAACTATTACGTCTCGTTAATAGGGTCAAATATTATCAACTACTACTCCAATCGCAGATAGTTGTATCGAAGAACTTCGCCACCTTGGTGTTCCAAGTAGGAATGAAGAAAATTTATTCTAGAAAGTTCGTGGCTTGAACATATATATACCGGTCATGTCGAAAAAGCAATCCTATCGAAAAGTACATGGGCATCCATCACTTATTCGGGGATTCTGGCACCAAAACCAAATCTATAACCCCATGATTGGGGCTCTCCGGTGTAGCAGATGCGCATCAACCACAAATTGTATGAAAGGCACCATTTAAGAGATGTTCCTTTAGGAAACAACATAGGGAAAATGAAAGAGAAGGTTCCAGAGTCCGAACCAGCAATTGCACCCAAGGGAAAATCCACCTCTACAGTTCTGACAAAGTCCAAAATTTTAGACAAGACCATTCAGTCCCATGAAAACATGCTAGATCATCGGTACAAGCAACAATAGTTGGTGAAGCTACACCTCCAAGGAATACTTAAGCAACGAGAGGAGTTCATTGCCCTCGTTGAAGAATTAAAGAAAACCAAGGCTCAAGAGGCCATACTCTACACTTTAGAAGGAGAAGACAATGAGAGGGAGTACACAGACCCCATAGCATTGTCTGACCTTACTACAAGTCTGAACTCAGTGCCAAGGACCAAACCTAATCTGTCGTAAGGGAATAAAGGTCCTACCTTTGGGACCAATATTGCCCAACCTATCTCATGCCTTCACCAACGCCAAAATCGACTACAATCAACGATGTCCATAGGAGCCCAAATCATAGTGATGGGAAAGTGAAGACAAGGTGCCTCCTTAGATTTGCCCATCTTCTCGCTCCTCACGCCTGCTTTACCAAAACTGGGGGAGGGAAAGAATGTCGCCTATGCAAAGATGGAAGGTAAAAGGGTAGCTATGATATTTTCTTTCGATCCCATCTAAATTGTACGTGACATGTAAAAGGACAAACAATGAATGAAATGAAAATCTTCTCATCTTAAACGTGTCAAGTGCTTGTCTTCCCCTTCGCATCTTCTCGTCTCATTCTCCTTTCGGGGCCGATATTTTTACCGAAGACATAGCCAAAGTGGGGAGAATGTCAGTTTGAAATTATCCATATATTCATTCAAGGGTTCTACAAGGTGTAGCTACTTAAGAGATCGAGCTTAATAAATATTTGATGATAGAATTGAAGTCCCCGATAGGACCAAGAAATATTTGAACTAAGGCTATGCTATCCCGGTGGTCAGAACGTGATCAAACATATGATGTCCGAACTAGAAACAAAGCAACCGTGAGATGCATGTGAGTCTACTGGCTTGGAGGCTAAGGAACTTTGAGAGCAAGTAATCGATGGGCCTAGGATCTATTTCGCAAGTGGATAACAATCACATCTTAGAAGATCCGGACATCTAAGCTATCAAACCAGAATTAGAAACTTTCTAGGATTTTGCCCGATGAGGATTCTTGATCAACAAGTTTCCTATTTCCGCTTCCGTGATCGCTTAAAGGAAAGAGCAAAAAATAAAAGGTAGGTCGTCATATTGTATAACGATCCAACCATATCACACTTCTAAGATTGACAATAGTGCCAGTAAATTCAAGAACAAAGTTCTCATCACGACTCAATATGCTAGAAAAGAATTCAAGCCAAGTCCTGATGTCGAGTGCGGCGTATACTGTTGAGATATTGCACATTAAAAGCCTTTCACCTTGTGTGAAATATGATGTTCTTTATTTTCTTCATCTTATATTGATGTATTATGGGTTATGGGTGTGCGATGCTGTAGAGAAGGGAATGGAGGGAGTTCATTCTAAATTCCACTATGAGTGATTAAGTTTCAAAAAGAGCTGTGGGTAGAAAGAGAGTCTCGTACCGCATAAGATTGATTGTAAACCTTGAATCAGATCAGTGAAAATCTTTGCATCAGGCACAACCATAGGCGTGACGGAGTTGTCGAACCCGGGTAAAATGTGTGTGCTTTTACTTTATTGCAAATATATTACATCTGCTATGAACACACTAAGTCCTATAGGGGGAGTTCGGACATAGTGAACTAAAGTTCGAGGGAGATCATAGTCCAAACATCAAGGACTGTGAATTGAAACACATAATTATATCTGTCAAGGATTATCTCAACCTACCATTAGGTATCAAGAGACATGAACACCAAGATGCCCTATTTAGAATGGAGTAGTACTCTTCATTTCAACTATTGTTCTACAAGCTCATGTTTATCCCTTTGAAGGACTTTTTGTTAATTTTAAATTAAACAAATTTTTGTTATCAAATATCATATCATTTAGATTTTCTTAAAAATAATTTTGAAACAAAAAACTTTAATATTTTCACAAAGTTATTGAAAAATTATAATCTAAGTTTGTTTTTGTATATTTTAATGTATACTTTTCATATAAAATAAATATAAGTAAAATTAAAGTAATGAATATAATACCAAATTTTTTTAATAAAATTTTCAACTCAATTAAATTATTTAGGGCATGTTTAATATCAATTTATTTATCTTAATTCTAAAAACTTTAACATTCGTTAGACAGAATTTTGAAGATTTTATTATTTATTTATTTTTATTTTTGAAGTTCAAATATCATTCCAAAAGTAAAATTCTCGAATAAAAACACATGTACAAAATTCATTAGAAACCATAGATGATACACCACAAGTTAATACCATAATAAATTGGTTTAAAACCTCTGGAATTTGATATCATTATAGTAAGTAGGATACATATGACTCTAGTTTTGAAACATACTAACCATAATCTATTTATTTGTCTTTATCTCATCAAGCGCAAGCTACAAAGCAATAGGATATTATAACAAACATAAAATTTATTACAAAATATATAAATACATATAAAAATTCATACTACTAAAAACTAAATTAACAATTTTTATGATTATAAAAAATTGAAAAATATTTACAAAAATATTTTAATTAATGAATAAACATATATAAATATTTGTATTAATAAAAACATAAAATAATTATTTTATGATTATAAACATTTTTTAAAATATTTGAATTAATAAATAAACATACATAACATTTGTATTAATAGAACCTACAATATTAATTTGTATGATTATAAAAATATTTACAAAATATTGATTAATGAATAAATATGTAAACATTGTATCGATAAAAACTTTAAAAATAATTATTTTTGATTCACAGAGAAATTTTAAAAAAATATTTACAAAAGATTTGAATTATTTGAATTTTTAAAAATATACATATTATTCAGATTTTAAATAAAATAAATAGATATTTTAAGAAAAATAAATAGATATTGGAGATAAATAAATAGGAATTTAACATACTAAAAACTTTTCGAAATGTTTTTTAAAAAAGCACCTCTGTCTTTTGAAAAAAACACTTCAATATTTTCTAAGATTTCAAAAGCGTTTTTAAAAAATACACCAACACATTTTTATCCTAAAAATACTTAAAAAGCGTTTCTAGCCTAAAAACACCAAAGGCATTGTGAAAGTGGCCCTAAAGTCCATATATTAGTAGCCGTTATTTGAATACACACGGACTATATATTTATATTATTGACTCCTCGGTTATTTCCATTTACTTTTGCGATTTGCGAAGACCCCCACCAAATAGCATGGAAAACGTGTAGCAGTGGTCCCGGCTACAGGTTGCTCCATAATTCCATTATGGCGACGGAGAAAACATGTAGGAAATAACCAAGCTTGACTTACTCGGTTGACTAGCTACCATCAGATATTTGAGGTATGTTTTTTTCAAGATGCTTTAATACTAATTCGCTGCTAAATGCGGTCTCAATTCAGTTACCAACCAAAAGAGAGCATAGTGGAGAATGATGAGTAGTGTTCAATGGGTGCTCCAGATCTGCTTGTTACTATGGCTAAGCAAAGTATTAGCAGCAGGAGGAGAACAACTCTATGAAGCCTGGTTGTGAAGAAAAGTGTGGAGACATCGACATTTCCATACCCCTTCGGAATTGGATCGAATAGTTGCTACTTCGACGAATGGTTTGAAGTAAGTTGTAACAGCTCCACCCATCATCCTCCAAGCCTTACACAAGAAAAGAATGAATGTGGAGTGCTGAATGTTTCAGTAGATCATGGCACCATCCGGGTCAACAACCCAGTACTGATTTATCAGGATTGTCAGCAAATCATCATCCGTCACACGGCCGTGGGAGGAGGCCAGGCCCTTTTTCCTTCTCCGACACCTCCACTAGATTCACCGCCGTCGGCTGCAGCGCGTGGCCTACATCAGTCAGAATGATTCAGCAATCGGGGATGCATGTCCTTCTGCCAAAAAGAGCATAGCTGCGGCAACAAATGGCAACTGCTCACATTTCAATGTTGCCAAACCCAAATCCCTCCGGGGCTCCAGTCATTCAATGTATCTTTAGTCAACTTTGATGATGAGGACGAATGCATGTACGCCTTCATGGTGGACCATGGTTTGCTTGAAAGTAAAGATCCACACGAGGTGAAAGATATGCGATATGTTCAAGCGGTGCTTGACTGGCGGATTTACAACTCAACATGCAATGCCTCCACCTCAAGCCTCCAACACATCCACATCTGTTTGTGAGTAATGCTCGTTGTTCACCTGACACGACTCTGGCATCAAGTCTCTGCCGTTGTCAACAGGGTTATAAAGGCAACCCTTATCTTCCCCAAGGATGTCAAGGGTAACCAATTAATAGTAAGTTCAAAACCCAATTCGGAAATTTGGGCCACTTTTGGCTCTTGTTTTTCAAAATTCTTCTTGAAAGCAGTTTTAAAAAACACAAATAACATTATTTTACTAACAAAAAAAAATAGGTTCCAAAAACGGTAAACAAACTAACCTTAATTTTTAGCCTCATTTTATAAAAATTAGAGACCTCGTTGTTTTTTTTAAGTAACATTTCTTTTAATAAGCACCCTTAAATATATGAAGTGAAAAAGAATATTTTTGTACAAAATGAGTAATTGTTTAAGAAAAAAATGAGAATGATTACCAAATATTTTTGAATTTATATCTTTAACTTATTTAAAAAAAATACCAAGCAAAATCCTCCCAGGCCTCCTGAACACAATTTTCTTTTGTTTTTTTCTTTTTTCTTTTTACCGATTCTTTTTAATTTTATTTAATTTTTACTTTTTATTATTGTTAATTTTGAATCATTTCGCTGAATTAAGAGCTAAGATTCTTTAATCATTTCTCTATTTGAACATGAAGTTCCGACAAATATCAACGAGACAATCATTGATCCAAGTCATCGCGGAATAACAGTGTTGCCAGGTATGTTGCTATCTTCTTTTCTTTTTCTCTTTTTCCTATACACTCTCTCAGTTACAAATCGGAAAAAGGGAATTAATAACAATTTTTTCCTTTAGAATAAATATAATGGTTTTAAAGCTAATAATTTTGAAAATATATTTTAAATTGAAAAATTACTAATTAAAATTTTTTTTAAATTGATTAACTTTTTAAGAAAATAAATGAATACTTATTTAAGATCAGAAACTAAGTTTCAGGCATGATGTTACATAGAAGCAATCTTTGTTTTTGTTTTCAAAAATAGGAAGAAGAAAAAAGAAAAAAGGTAACCAAAAGAGAATTAAATTAAAATTAACTGAATCGGTCTTCAAGTTTGAAAGAGATTTTCTTTTTTTCAGAATATTATGGATATCTTTGTGAAAATATAAAAAAGAGAAAAAAAAAAAAGTACTAATTGTTTAAGAAGTTATTTAAGAGACACAAAATAGCACGCTATCTTCTTTTCTTTTTTCTTTTTTAATTAATTTAGAGATACTTAGAGCTATTATTTTCTTTCAAATTTTGAAAAGGAGATATTTTGTCACCATACTCTTTAATAATTTTTAATTATTTGTTTAATTTCAACTTGAAATAATTATATAGAGCGAAAAATCATTAAATAAAAATAGTACAGATAAAAAATTATTTTAAATTTTTTATACCTGTTACAACTCCAGTTCTAAGTTTCTCAACTTTTGTTCTTGTTTTAGAGGATAGTATAAACAATTTTAAAAATAATTTTCATTATTATTTTCAAAAACACTCCTCAAACATGTAAAATTATTATTTTCCTAAACCATATAAATAATACTTTAAACAGTGAGAAAAATAGTACCAATGAAATGATGAAAAAGACAGTAAAAGTTTTCTTCTTATTTTTTATTAAAAAAATACAAATTTCATTGAAAAAATTGCAGTTATATACAGTCAAATTTTCTGTCTCAATATTTTTTAAAAACAATTTGTTAGTTTAATTTGTTTTTAAAAACATTTACTAGAAAACAACAATTTAAAATAAAATATTGTTTTTCATATCACGGTTTAAAATGTCGGGATATATAAATGTCAGCTCCTTTCCATCCAGGTTGTCAGTTTTGATATTATATGCCTTTCAAATAATATATTACCGATAAATCTTATCACGTTACATCATTTTCATTGTTTTCATATTCATTTTTTAAAATCTTCAAAAAAACAAATAATTAGTAAAATTATTATATTTTATAAATTACTACTAATTGATAAAATAAAGTATTAATATATTTTTAATTATAAATTAATAACAAATATAATAATAATAACAATAATTTATTTTTAATGGATAAATTCAATACTATATATTTAAAATTTTAATATTATAATTATTTTCATGATAATTTTAAAGATAACATTATCTGATTTTTTAAATAAAACTCAATTATAATAATAATTTATTTTTTAATGGCTAAATTTCAATAATATTTTTCAAATTATTTTCATTGAATGATGATTTTCAAAAAGATTTTCAAAAGATAAGTATTATTTGATCAATTTTTAATGTGTTTTTGAGAAAAGAAAAATATTTTAAACTTTCTTAGAGTAGTTTTTTGAATTTTATATAATTTTTGCTTTATCATATTTATGTAAAAATGTGCACCTATATTCAATATATCCGTAAAATTCAAGTACCGATATATATTTCAAACCTTGCTTAATATGGAATGAAAATACATAATTATTTCAACTGAATATTTATACACAACTTAATATCACATAAATTTTAATTTACCTACAGTAAGATCATATTTCCTAGGTTTATAAATGTTGGCGAGGAGTGATATAAACTTTATTAAGTAACATTTTGTGAGTTAATTAGTATATTTTTATATTACTAGGCAAAGTCACATTTTCTTTGTTGTGATTTGTGTAGGCATAGCAATAGGACTTGGAACATTGTTTTCGGTGATCTTTGCATGGTGGATGTACAGAGTACTAAAAAGGAGAAACAAAATTAAGTACAAGGAGAAATGCTTAAAAAGAAATGGTGGTTTACACTTGGAACAACAATTATCTTCAAGTGAAGGAAATGTTGATAAAACCACATTGTTCACTTCCAAAGAGTTAGAGAAAGCCACTGATCGTTATAATGAAAATCGGGTTATTGGTCAAGGAGGCCAAGGTATTGTTTATAAAGGAATGTTGATGGATGGAAGAATTGTGGCAGTTAAAAAGTTGAAGATAATGGGTGAAGACAAACTTAGACAATTCATCAATGAGGTTGTCATTCTATTCCAAATCAACCATATAAATGTGGTTAAGCTATTAGGATGTTGTTTAGAGTCAAAAGTACCTTTGTTGGTGTATGAGTTCATTCCTAATGGAACCCTTTCAGAACATATCCATGAACAAAATGAAGAATTCCCGATTACATGGGAAATGCGTTTGCGAATTGCTGCCGAAGTTGCAAAAGCTGTTTCTTACTTACATTCAGCAGCTTCTAAACGAATTTATCATCGAGATATCAAATCGACTAATATACTTTTAGATGATAAATATCGAGCAAAAGTGGCAGATTTTGGAACTTCAAAATCTATTACCATCGATAAGCCATTGACCACCCAAGTCTGAGGGTACTTTTGGATGTTGGACCCAGTACTCAAAACAAGCCAATTTACTGAAAAAAGTGATGTTTATAGTTTTGGAATAGTTCTTATTGAGCTTTTAACGGGGAAAAAGCCAATATCTGTAGAAGGGAAAAGTTTAGCCACATATTTCATATCGTCCATGAAAGAAAATCGTTTATCAGATCTTCTTGATATTCGAGTCGTAAAAGAGGGCAGACAAGAAGAGATCAATGTATTGGCTCATTTGGCAAGACGATGCATAAACTTGAATGGGAAGAACAGACCAACAATGATAGAAGTTGCCCGCGGGTTGAAAGATTAGAAAGTGTCAAGGAGATTTATGTGTTCAAGAGAATTATGAGGAGGTTGAATATGACATCACTGAATTGACTGAGCCTTCGGATGCTACCTTCACTTAAACAGAATCTTGCTTGGATACAAATGCATCTTCTTCATCAGATGTTCAAGCTTTATTATATCAAAAGTCATTTTAAGTTAATAAGCATGCTTTTTCTTATTGTATTATTTATGTGTTCATGTAGTATTTGAGACTACTTTTCCTACTACTTTATGTGCATTTTCATTAAAGTGTTGTATAATGATACTTTACACGAGAATGGCTTTTAGGTACATATTGTTATTGTGTGTTGCCTCTTAGTTGTGGGGATGTTAATATGCAGAATCAATAAACAACAATAAAATATAAAGGAAATGATAGAAAAAGGTGTAAGCTAAAGATTTTATAGTGACTAATGCAAATCAACCTACATCTAATCTTCTCAAGCTCTAACTAAGATGAAAGATTCAACTATTTTAAAGAATAACTAAAGTCATGAAATTTTACAATTATATTATGGTTTCAATTGACTCCAATAGACTATGTTGGTTGCAAAACCATCAAAAGTAGGAATGGCAACCAGGCGGATTTGGGACAAGGCATATAAAAGCAACTTTACAAATTTAATTGAACTTAAAAGTATTCCTTTAAAATGTAGATTATTAAATTATAAGGAAATAGCATTTTATCACATAAATTTTAATATACTTACAGTAAGATCATACTTCCTATGTTTATAGATGTTGATGAGTGATATAAACTATATTCAGTAGCATTCTGTGAGTTAATTAGTAGTTTATTTTTAATTACTAGACAAAGTAACATTTTTCTTTGTTGTGATTTGTGTAGGCATAGCAATAGGACTTGGGACATTGATTTTGGTGATCTTTGCATGGTGCATATACAGAGTACTAAGAAGGAGAAACAAAATTCAGTACAAGGAGAAATGCTTTAAAAGAAAGCGATTGGTTTTACTCTTGGAAAAAAATTATCTTCAAGTGCAGGAAATGTTATTAAAACCACATTGTTCACTTCCAAGGAGTTAGAGAAAGCCCTTTGATCGTTATAATGAAAATCGGGTTATTGGTCAAGAAGGAGGCTGGTATTGTTTATAAAGGAATGTTGATGGATGGAAGAATTGTGGCAGTTAAAAAGTTGAAGATAATGGGTGAAAACAAACTTAGACAATTCATCAATGAGGTTGTCATTCTATCCCAAATCAATCATAGAAATGTGGTTAAGCTATTAGGCTGTTGTTTAGAGTCAGAAGTACCTTTGTTGGTGTATGAGTTCATTCCTAATGGAACCCTTTCAGAACATATCCATGACCAAAATGAAGAATTCCCGATTACATGGGAAATGCGTTTGCGAATTGCTACTGAAGTTGCGAGCTCTTTCTTACTTACATTCAGCAACTGCTACACCAATTTATCATCAAGATATCAAATCGACTAATATACTTTTAGATGATAAATATCAAGCAAAAGTGGCAGATTTTGGAACTTCAAAATCTATTACCATCGACCAAACACATTTGACCACCCAAGTACAGGGTACTTTTGGATATTTGGACCCAGTACTTTCAATCGAGGCAATTTCACTGGCGATGTTTCACAGGTTTTGGAATAGTTCTTATTGAGCTTTTAACAGGGAAAAAGCCAATATTGAAAACTAGATTTGGAGAAGAGAAAAGTTTAGCCACATATTTCATATCGTCCATGAAAGAAAATCGTTTATCAGATCTTCTTGATACTCGAGTTGTAAAAGAGGGCAGACAAGAAGAGATCAATGCATTTGCTCATTTGGCAAGACGATGCATAAACTTGAATGGGATGAGCAGGACAGTGATGATGAAGTTTGCCATGGAGTTAGAAAGAATTAGAAAGTGTCAAGGAGATTTGTATTAACCGAGAAATTATGGGGAGGTTGAATATGACATCACTTGAGATTAGTTTGGGCCATAGGATGCTACCTTCACTCAAACAGAATCTTGCTAGGATACAAATACATCTTCTTCATCAGTATTAAGCTTTATAATATCAAAAAGTCATTTTAAGTTCTTCATGTTTTGTCACTACAGTGTTATTTAAATGTTCATGTAGAATTCGACTACTTTACCTACTGGCACCATGTGCAATTTTCCATTAAAGAAGTGTTGTATAATGATACTTTTACATGAGAATGGCTTTTAGGTACATATTGTTATTGTGTGTTGCTTCATAGTTGTGGGGATGTTAATATGCAAGAATGATAAACAACGATAAAATATAAAGAGAGAAATAGTAGAAAAATTGTAAGCTAAAGATTTTATAAGTGACCTAATGCAAATCGACCTACATTTAATCTTCTCAAAACTCTAACTAAGTGAGATTCAACCATTTTGAGGCTTCTAACTAAAGTTATGAAATTTTACAATTATATTATGGTTTCAATTGACTCCAATAGACTATGTTGCTTGCAAAACCATCAAGAGTAGGAATGGCAACCGAGCGGGTTTGGGACAAGGCATATAGAAGATTTCCCAAACCCGGGACCGGGTGGATAGGGTATTACCGTCCTCGTCCACAAATCTCATTCGGCAGGCTGTAAAGATGTCATTATATATAAAAGATACATCGATGTCATTATTTAACCGGTTGGCACACAATACATCAACAATGTTATCTTCCCATCTCATATTGTTTGGTTGTTCACAAAGAAAATGATCAAATAAATTCATAACAAAACAAAATGCATTGAAATTTTAATCAATCATGGAAAAATGATGTAGAAATTAGGATTTCATTAAGACCACTTAAAAATTTGTATCAAATTAGAGATATGGGTCCTCAAGGCTATACTTAATAATGATGCCATGGTTAGAAATCGAAAACAGATTTGATTTATGTAACTTATCGGCTAAAACAAGTGAAAGGAAAAAGAGAACATTTGACGGGGACTGGAGCCGATGCCTCCCGGGGTTCCCGAGATTGGTCCCGCCTAGTGGGGTTCCATTGTACAATCCTTAGGGAATGCACAAAGGGACCCCACCTAAAAGAGAAGTGAACACATGCAGTACCTGGCCACCTCGAATTATATATAAAAGTCCCATCACATATATAGATAAGGACGTAAACGTTACCGATACGAGATATCAAAGCATTCTAAGGTATTTGCGAATTTAGGGTTACAAATGAGATAAATAGGTCCAACAAAAATAAAGACACTATAGGTGGGATAAATCTTTACTTGTTGTCGCGAGATAGAAGCGGTGTTGAATACGGCACGGTCATTTTCTGGTTTGCCGGACCTAAGGGAACTGTTAAAACAGCCAGCTTATGAGAAAAGAATCAGTGAGTGGCATAATTTATATGAAATTAATGTTTTTCCGAAAAAATTCCTTCTCTCAAGACCTCCACGTCCGCTCTTTGTAATGTTACGTTTAACAAACGTTTAAATGCATCTGACTTCGGCTTTAACAATGAAGTCATGCTCAGAATTTGGCAAGCGTCGTTTTGAGAACCTTAAAACCACGAATCTTTGTTTCACAACTTATACAATTGAGCATAAATATATGTAACCATCATGTCGTAAAAATAACCATGAAAATACCACAACTATAAATATGGAAAAGCTTATACTTAATCAGAGACCAACAATGTACCGTGCATGTATCCTTTATAAACCGTATTATATACCCATCATATACCATCGGGTAAACCCGACCTCACGACATCGTGGCATACCAACCGTCATTATCTGACCTCACGACCGTGGAATTAATATATAACAAATCTCTGGACATCGTGGCATACCAACCGTCGGTAATCCGACCTCACGACCGTGGAGATAATATATAATAACAAATCAACATGGCATACCAGTCGGTAATCCGACCTCCACGGTAGTCTAATAATATATAACTAAACTCACGACGCCGTGTTGGCACCTGCTTAAGTCGGTAATGTCAGGCCCTCAGGTGTAATTAATATATAACTAAACTCACGATATCATGTGCCCAACCGTCGTGTCAGGCCTCACATTTGTGGAATTAATATATATTCGTATTTTTTACTCAAATTACTTTTCCAAACGACCTTTGTATCATAATCATTTCACAAGACCTTGAAATCTCTTTCTTAAAACAATGAGTTTTCAAAGCGGTTTAAAACCTCAATCCACGTACCCAAAATATTCAAATACCACAGACTCATCCAGGAACTCGGTAAAACTTCCAAATATTTAAAATGATGACAAAACTCACATGAAATGATAACTTGACATGAGACCGATAATCATTTGCATGCAACCAACCATTTGATCAAAGCTTGGTCATGTGTAAAATGTTGTCACGTAGATATATCACCATCATATCCCAGATCATTTTAAAACATAAACCACTCCACACATCCATGAACAACATAAAACTTCCAAATATTTAAAATGTTGACAAAATTCACATGAAATGATAAACTTGTTTATAAAGCGACATTTTCATTTATGCACAATAATGATCTGATCAAAATAAGTTATATATGAAATAACTAACATAGAAATATATATCATAATAATGCCCAAAACATTCTAAAAACAAAGTAGACCACTCGCGACTACAGGCGCTCAGTCTTGTTCCCCGTAGGATCGTCTCGACTAAGTGAGTGCACGAGGAAATATGAATAAATACCACTTAGGCTCCAGCAATTAGACAGTAAACATTAGAATACCTAAAGAAAACCTTAAATATAATTTTAGAACTATAGCTGCGCTCAATTTGACCAACATTGGTCTGCTTGATGTCTTACTATGACCGTCTCATTACAGACACCTTGAGAGCTCGTTTTTCGAGGTGAACCGTCCGATAATTCCTAAAAACATCGTTCACTAATCTGACTCGATTTTTTCTAATTTGACCAAGCGATGCAATTTCGGTCCAAACTTCTCGGTAATTACTAAAACAACCTAAAAATGGAAACCCTAACCCAAGCGGCGTCCAAAATTTACAAACCACATATCAATGGAAGCCCGAGACCAGGAACTCATTAGTACCATTACCTTGGTTGATCTTTGTGGTGGCCGGAAAATTCGATTCAACCTTTGTTAATTTGTTTCGTTGTAACTTTCAATCGGTGAGGAATCTGCAAAAAGAGACCACGGAAATGAGTTCAGGGGGTCCAAAAATAGTGGAAAAGAACTATGGGGTGGCCTGAAGTGGCCGGAAAATGGCCGGAAATCACGAAATTACCGGTGACCCATGGTGGCCGCCGCCGCCGCTTCGCCGGCCCGATCCCGGAGCATCCGGCGGCGGTTGGCCGTGAAATTTCCACGGCGGCGACAGATCTTCCTCTCCATCTATCCGGCGCGTGTGGTGATAAGTGACGGGTGATTGCCTCGTTTGGTCCAATCTCCCACGGCTATGAAGTAATTAGGAAATGACTGACATGGTCCCTGAAGTTTTGGAGAGAGCCTACAGGGTTTGCTGATTCAAAATGGTGTTTTGGGGGCTAGGGGTTTCATTTAGCATCAAAGTTATGTTTATATAGGCCTAGGGTAGCTTCGGGTAGAATTGAAACCGGTTTGGACGCCTTTGTTAAAATACTTCTTTGTTTGAAATTACGGGGTTATAACTTTTTTATCAAGTAAAAATTCGGATTTGGACGTTAAACCGAGTCTATGAACTCGTATCGACGAGGCCTACGAAATAATTGTCTTAGTAAACCCAAAATTATTCATCCTTGAAAAAAGTCAACTTTGGTCCAACCTCCTAAGTGTTGGTCAAACCTAGTCAAATTTGGTCAAACCTAGTCAAACTTGAGGTGAAACGTGTTTGCAAACTTGTATTATTTGAGTACGAGTTATTTACAACGTTTACTGATAAAATTATTAAATTAGGAATCGGAGAGAGACCCACTTGGGTTGCGGAATCAAAGTTAGTAGAGATGATCGGCGAAAAACCGTCACTTTCTCTCCCTAGAAAATAGATTTCAGAGAAGGAGGTGAGAACCACAAAAATGTAGTTCAAACAGGCAACTTCTAGAGAAAATCTTCCATCCACGGACAAATGATCAAATCTTGAACAAATGATTTTTTTGAATTACTTTCAAATTCGAGGCGTCAAAGGCCTTTATCGGCATTCCCCGAACTCATTCAGAAGTCGGCGGTTCTTTGAAAACTCAAATGAGATTGGCGGTAACAAAACTAAATGAGATCAACGAGGTGCGTATGATATGAAACCCTAAGAGGATATAGAGAAAGGAAAGGGAAATGCATAATTATATATGAGAGGATATTTGTGAAATTTTAATATCGGGGTGGGCGAGATTATTGGAAACTGATCCATGTCAAATGTGAGAATTTTATATCTTCTTTCCCAGCTGAATTTCACAGGAGCGAGAGATAGCATAGAATGCGTAGGTGCTTTCGGCTCATACGAAAATATTAGTTTTTTTAAGTGTTTCTTTAAAAAATGTGAGAATATTCTTCTTATTTTTTTTAAAAAAAATTGTTAGTTTACTTTAGATTTTAAAAACTTTTACTAGAAAACATATAATCGATAAATGGTCTCAGCTTCCACAATATTTTATCCTGGCAGTTTAAAATAAAATATTGTTTTCAATCACATAATTCGAATAAGAAGTAAAACTAAAAAACTATTTTAAGTTGTTTGTAACTAAGGTTGTTTTGCTAGTTTATTTTCTATTATTCATATTGTTACTTTTTTTGAAAAGATATTCATATTGCTACTTAATATTGAATGAAAATACATAATTATTTCAACTTAATATTTATACACACAAATTAAAATCGTAAAGTTTATCAATCATTCAAAAAGAAATAAAAATGAAGATAAAATATTAAGTTGTATTTTAAGCTGTATGTAAAATGCTTATAAATATAATAATGAACCACTTGAGGCCTTTCTTGCTTGTTGTACCCTAGTAAACACGGGAAACCTGTGTCTCTATCGTGCCGGTGGAAGGACCTCGTGTCCACATTACCTATTCCGGTAAATATGGTGGAATGTTCAATCACCACATAATAAGCTAGCACGTTAACCCTATATACTCCAGTACATGTCACGGTCCTCCTCTAATATGTCATAATGCATGAGCTAAGTTTGCCGATCAGACAAATCTAAAATGCAATGAAATCATGTTCTAACTTCCCCGTGTACATACAGAATATCTCTGACCGGTAATGTTTGCTTAAAACTAGGGATTTCTTAAAGCCTGACTTATAAAATATAATTTTTGCTTGTTTGCTTGCTTTTTAAAATATGATTTAACTTATTTCGAAACCGCTAAGCTTTTAAAATATGGTTTAACCAATCAAAACCATAAGCTTTAAAATATGGTTTAACAATTAAAACCATAAGCTTTAAAATATGGTTTAATAATTAAAACCATAACATACCAGCGTAAAACGATTTATAACAATACACCAGTATTGAAAAATAAAGTTTAGAACACTCACTTTTCTGATTACAATAATTGAGGACGACTTCGCAATTTCTCCGCCTCCGCTTTTATCGTACACATTCAATGTATTAGACCACAAGTGTCATCACAACCAAGCAATTTGAACACTTGATGCTACAATTAAATTTTTCAAAAAATATGTAGGCCCCAAATGTCATTCACAGGCATAGAGTCAGATTCTAGACTCATGGGGCTTTCCGTAGAGTTCAAGAACACCCGAAAATAGTTTTGAAATTCCTGTCCGGATTGTTCGAAAACAATCCTGAAATTTCAACTGAATTATTAAACTTAGGTCGAATTCAGCAAAACTATCAGAAAGACAGTGGAATTCTAAATTCAGTCCAAAAATTTTGGGACTGAAATTTACGGCCTCTCACGGCCTCTAAGAAATCTCAAGCCATTAAATGACCTTTATGATAGAAATAACACAAGTAGAAAAATTATCTACCTCTTAGAGTTTGATGAAACGCTAAAATTTTGGTACCACGTTATTAGGCTCTCGTCGCGTGAGCTACTTTGTCTTTTACTCGACGAAAACCTACAGTCCCGATTTCGTAAAATCTGAAAGCGAAGAAGAAACCAATAAAATCTCTCACCTTTCTTTTCACTTCACGCTCTTTCCGTCTGCTCTTTTGATTTTATCTTTTTTTTTTAATTATTATTATTATTATTATTATTATTATTATTTGGATATCTGACTCATATTATCTCATTCGGATCTGTTTCTGCCCCGAAATAATTTATTTCTTTTCAATTCACTTTATTTTAAATGAATTTAGCTCAAACCATTTCCTGACTTTCGAGATTTTCATAAAAATCTCGTCCATGAAATCACTGATGGCTTATTATCCAGAAAATCGTAAAATATTCCACTTGTCTCAGAATTCGACGAAACTTTTCTGGGTCACTAAATTCCGCGATACGAATTTAACGGGACAATTTGTTTCGTCATTCGAGATCTAGAGAATTTTATAAGCTTCCTTGAACTATTATGGCAATTTATTATTATTATTATCCTTTAACTAATTAAAGTTTCCATGATTTGTACTTTCACCCCTCCACTTTCCTTAATTGTAAAAGTATCACAATTCTTTGAAAACTTTACAATTCCATCCTTAAAATAACTTCCAAAATACTACTATGACATTCAACTAATTAAAGAAGCCCTTGGTGCACATGTGACCTACGTTCTGCGTATCGTATTCCCTCTCTTGGGACGGGCGTTACGCTAGACTTTACATGGACTTGTTCAAATGAATCAGGACCCCTTTATGCGGACTTTTGTTATGAGTTTGAGTTTAAGTCTAACCCACTCCTCGATCAAGCCAAATTTTAATTTGGCTTGAGCAAAACTTAGAAAGAGCATAACATGAAGCTCTGAAAGAAAGAAACGTGTCTTCTTTGGTCTCTGAACCTCAAACCAAAATTTGAATTGGCTTCTTCTTCATGGGCCATGTTCTCTTTTACAAAAGATATATACAAAACCTTTGGTAGGCCCTTATATTTGATGGTCGAGGATTCTAGAAAGTATGTTGTAGGGTCCCACCCTTCATCTCTCTTCGGTGGGTCCTCCTTAAGTCTTATTCTACAGTGAGTCCAAAGCTTGGCACTAACTCTCGCGCCGTGAGAGCTCGAACCACGGCCAAAAAGGGACTCTTATAGAAGTGGGAAGCCTTCTGCTCTTGACTTCGTAGGTGTAGCTCGAGTTGGTGGTGAGAGGTGCTCACCGGCCTGGGAGTCCCCTTTAGGTGGGACCAGGCTGCTCATCAGGCAAATATGGTCAAGGACCCACTGAGAAAATGAAGTGAGACCTATGGAGTTGAGTAAGGAATCCATATGTAGGACAAATTGGCCTTGCTGAAATTGTTGATTACATACTAAGCATTAATGCTATCATATATTATTGACTCCTATCAATTCTTTCCAATTACTTTGCAAAGACCCCTACCAAATAGTCGGTCAATCAAAAGATTAAGCATACATCAAAATCATCATATTTATCTTAGAAAATATCTAAGCGTCTTCCTTGCAAGAGACATGTATATCAAATTCTCCTATTGTTCTTGCCACGGTCAGTTGGGTGCTCCATAATTCCATTTAGTGTTCTTCTCAATTATTTCTTAGTTATTTAGCATGAGATACATGGAGCTCCGTTTAGCGTTCTTTGGGGTTTCAGGAAAAAAAAGCGGGAATTAAATTATTTTCTTTATTCTTCTTATTTTTTAAAAATAAAAAACAGTTTAAACTGTACAACCAAACATATTTTATGGCCCTAATTTTTTTCCCTCGTTTTATAAAAATTAGTGCCCTCGTTTTTTTTTTAGTAACACTTCTTTTAATAGACGCGCTTAAATATAAAGTGAAAAATAACATTTTTGTAACAAATGAACAATTGTTAAAGAAAAAACATAAGAATGATAACATTTAAAAAGCAAGTATTAATTATTTAAGAAGTAATTTAAGAGACACAAAATAGTATCCTATATTTTCTTTTCTTTTTTTATTTTTGGGATATGCTTAGGCTATTTTCTTTCCAATTTTGAAAAGGACTACTTCCCGGAATCACCACATATAAAATAAAATAAAATATTTTGTCACCATAACCTTTAATAATTTTCCGTGTATTTAATTTTAAGTAATTTAAAATAATCTTTTCAGAAAAAAAAATTATTTAAAATAAATATAAAAACGGAAAATCACTGAATAAAATAGTATACATAAAAAATTCTTTATAAATTTTTGATAAATCTTTTTTAACTAGGTTCTAAGTTTCTCAACTTTTGTTCTTGTTTCAGAGGATATTATAAAATAATTTTTAAAAATAATATTTCGTCATTATTTTAAAATACACTCGTTAAATTATTATTTTCCTAAACCATATTAATAATGTTTTACACAAGTGAGAAAAAGACTTACCAATGAAATGATAGAGAAAAAAACAGTAAAAAGGAGATAAAAAAAAAAGTAAAAAGGAATTTTCTTCTTCTTTTAATAAAAATTACAGAATTTCAGTGAAAAATTGCAGTTTTATACGGTCAAATTTTCTGTCTCAATATATTTTCACAAGAAACCTAAATTGAAGAAAAAAATTTATATCTTTATTACCTCTGAATTTTTAGCAACGAGAGATAGCTTTTCAGCTCTGTACATGAATTTTGTAGGTTGACGAAACAACATAGAATGCAGCCGATGCTCAGCTCATACGAAAATATTGATTTTTTTAAGTGTTTCTTTAAAAAATCAATGGGAATAATTTCTTCTTATTTAAAAAAAAAAAATTGTTAGTTTACTTTCGTTTTTAAAAACTTTTACTAGAAAACAACAGCAATCAATAAATGGTCTAACTTCGACAATATTTTATCACAACAGTTTAAAATAAAATATTGTTTTTCAATCACATGGTCAAATAATAAGAAGTAAAACTAAAAAACTATTTTAAGTTGTTTGTACCTAAGGATATTTGTTGCTAGTTTATTTTTTCTATTGTTATTCATATTGTTATTCTTTTGAAAAGATATTCATATTGCTACTTAATATTGAATGAAAATACATAATTATTTCAACCCAATATTTACTACACACAAATTAAAATCGTAAAGTTTATCAATCATTCAAGAAATAAAAATGAAGATAAAATATTAATTTTCAGTTTTCATGTATCTTTGTTTGATATTCGGAGTAGCATTTTTAGTTCAATATTCTACGTTCATTTGATGACCACTTGTGATGGACCAGAACCATTTGACAAAAATGAGATGGGTTACTTCACTAGGAAATTACAAATTAAGCTCGGAATCATGTGGTGGTATTTTGGGTCATTTAAGCTTTCCAATTGCACGAAGGTCCACAATAATAGATTAATTCCTCAAAACTTGGTTCCATTTTCCAATGCTAGGAAGGAAGCTTGATTAGGGAATAGTGAAAGAATCCAGTAACCAAGTTTGAAAGAAAACCAACTTAGTATTCTAATATGGTAGCATTCCCTATAAGAACATATAAACAAAAATGACAGTTGCAGTATCACAATGATAGTTCCTTTACAAAAATGATAGGTCCTACAAAAGCATAAGTGACATACCAGTACTCCTAGGATCAAACGTTTTTGTAATTATGGACTGATAATATTGGCAAACCCATAAAAAAAGAAAGGAAACGATTAAGAGAAAAAAAAAACAACTTTACAAATTTAATTGAAGTTAAAAGTATTCCTTTAAAAATGTAGATAACTATATTATAAGGAAAGAGAATTTTATAACATAAATTTTAATATACACCTCTTTGTCACATGACTCTCACTCTATGGGTATAACTATCAATTCATATCTCAATATCGAATAGGGTTATTAGCAATGAAGTGAGCCGGAGCTTTGAACATTCCAGGCTAGAGCGTGTTAATTTATGGGGCTCGAGCCGAGGCGGGCTTTGAGCAGGCTTAAAATCAGGCTCAAGCTTGGCTTGATTTAAAAATAAAAAAAACGGCAGGCTCATTAAGCTAGTTTCCATATGGAGACGAGCTCGACCAACCTCGGAGCTCAAGCCCCGATCTGAGCCTAAATAGAAGGACCAAGAAGATAATGATGTGTGATGTTTAAAAATAACATCCATATCATCAAGTAAATAGGTATTAAGGTTAGAAGATAAAATTTTGATGATAATTAAAAAAAAAAAAGATTTATCTCATAATAAAATAATAAAGAATGAAAGATAACACGATAAAAACTGAAAAAAAATATTTGCTAAAAAGATTGAGATAATGAAAAATAACGAAGATAGATATTAATCTAGATTAAACAAAGGCTACAGAGACATAATTGTAATTCCCAAGTTTTTATACAACGTTAAAACATGCTAAGCTAAGTTTTGGCAGCTAACTCTTTACTTAATGATGCAAGAGCCAAAAAAATAAAATAAATACTAAGGCAGTTAAATATGGCTAAAAAGTTGCGTTTTGGTTGAAACTAAGTCGCCAATCGCAATCCCAACATACGGTTTTGATGAGGCCAACCCAAAAAAATAAAAATAAAAATACCTTTTTAATATATAAAGAAACTAGAACCAAAATCAGAAGGCTAAATGACATAATAATGCTTCTCAGGGTTATCTATACCCCAGATGACAATATTGCCAAGGAATTAATATGAAACAAGGAATGAGCATTTGTCTGTTTCCTAGACCAATTCCCAAATTTTTTATACAACCTAAAATATAGGTAAAGCTAAGGTTTGGCTGCTATCTTTGTATATAGTTTTGATGAGGCATGAGACAAATAAATAAATTCTAACCGCAGACGAACCTCCCGGCAATCTGAACAGCGAAATCGCTATCTCGGCACAACGAGTTTGTCGAACTAAAAAAAAATAAATATAACAAACCCAAATATTAAAATTAAAATTAAAATAAAAAAGTAATCATGTTTTTTAATATATGTGGTTGAGGAAAAAAAGATTAGGGCATCTAACAAAGGCATAGGAACTTCACCGCGACCCAAAAGACATCCTCGAGCTACGGTGCAAGAAAAACTAAAACCCAGCAGCGAACGGACATTCAAGAATCTTGGCAAGAATCAAATAACAAGATTAGGAAGCACCTTAATTTCAATCATACTTTTTTTAGGCGAATATTCAATCGAAATATCTTTCTGATTACTAATTAGATTCAACGCTTTCGATTTTAACCCAATTCTTGATGCCCTTTTGGACCTTGTAAGTAAACGGTTTCAAAGTGTTTTCAGTACAACTTGTGTAAGTTGGTACGGAATAAGGCTTGTATAAAGTTAATAAGACAAAGTTGAAAATCTTTTTGAACCATTTCAGTTAGTGGTTCACTTCGGTGGAAAAGAATAAAACTTTTTCTTTTTCAAGTATAAACAATGACAAAGGAAACCTTAAAGCGGAATCAGGTGTGAGCCCACGACTACGAGAATGCTTTGTATGCTATATTAAATTTCTTTGATAGCAAGACAAGTTCACACTTAGATCTATGAAAGAGGAATATCTCTTGTGATGCTTCACCTTGCATCATTTGCATATCTTGAAATTGGATGATGGAAGTATAAAGAGCGTTAAAGAAAAAGTGGTTGGGGGAACTTGCTTGGTTTATGAGACTAGATTCGGATCTGGTTTGAACCAATAGCTTCTTGACCCAGCGGATTCACTTACAATGCAGAGATAATTGCACAGTCCACCGGCTTGTGTCAAAACCCATCCTGGCTAGAAATGCCTCCTCAATTGTGGCTCGAAAGTCAATCGGCTTGCTGTGCAAGTAGATTACCTTATGAAATTTGATGGAGAAAAAAGTCAACTATTCTATTAAAATGGACTAGGATTCGGAATCTTCATGCCAATAGAATACTACAACATTGTAATGGCAAGTGAATAAAAAGACTACTAATTTCCCTTAACAAATTGAAATAGGCAAAATGAGTTATGATCCACTATCGGATATTCTAGAAATGAAATATCATCCCATGTTTGGCTTAAGCATAATCCTGTTCATACTTAGTTTGTATTTTAACATCTTGCAATAAGCCTTTCTGACAACGGTTTATCAATAAACATACTAAAAATTATAACACCAACAGTTTAATACAATTGCTGCAACAACAATCAGAGAATCAAATTATGTAAATAGATCATAATCTTTAAACGAGTTTATCAATAAAGCTTAATCTTCAAAAAAATAAATGCATACATCATAATTTCCCAAATATTAAAATTTAGATTCTACACAATCCCAAAGAAAATTAAAATCAAAAATATACTAAAATTATAACATTCAAATTCTCAAGTCAAATGGAGAATTTTAAAAACACATTTCGGCATTAATGACTTCAAGTCAAGGTGACTCGTCCCTCAACACATAATTAAACAATAATTTAATTAGGATCTATTATAACTTTCTAATTTTATATATATATATATATATATATTACTGATTATAAAAAAAAATACTTACAGTTGGTGAAAGCTTCACTCCTAAATCATGGCGTAGTAATCCCCATACAAATCAAAGCTTGAGCAGTCTGAAGTTCAATAAACTTGATATTGATCAAATTACTCTTCCTCAAACACTAAATCGGCCTGCGAAGCAGCGGTAGTTATTGGAATGGATAGTACATCTCGAGCCATTTGATAACGTAATTTCATAGCATTGACTTTCCACCAATTCAAAGCATCAAATTCATCATAATTTTCATCACTAAACGCAAATTTCTTCTTCAAGATAAATGTCGACTTCGGTTTATTTTAGGAATGACATCGGAATATTTTCGACCTACGCATCAAAGGCATCCTTTTTCGTTTTCCTTTGAAACATCAATATCACTATTGACATTGCTAGTGTTAGCACTTATGCGCCTTCTATAGATGCATAAAGCGGAGTAAAGTGCATGCAAAGATTCCACGAACCTCATTAATATGACTATCACACTCTTGTGAGAATAAATATGTGGAAAACAAAAATTTTATGGTTGCATTTGTCTAGGATCAACTCTTTGCTCAATTGCCATCAATAAATTACACTCTCCCCAATACTTTGCAAACTTTTCATTCATCTGTAGTCATTTTCCTTGGAAATCTCTAGTGTACGAGGACTTTTCATTCCATCTTCCAACTTTGCTTTCCAAATTTGATGAGGAACAAATTTGAGGTCGGATCCTTACTTCCGGAGAAAGCTTCTGTAGCTTCTTTAAACACTTCTAAAAATTTAGAAACCTCAGCAGCTCGTGTCCAATCCTCCTCAGTTGGCAACCATTTATAATTAGAGTCCCTTTCCTTGAACCTTGGAAACACTGCTTTAAACTAAAGTGCCGACTCAAGCATTGCATGTGTTGAATTCCACCTAGTAGGAACATCAAGTATTAGATGTTTAGGGTTGATAACTTTAATTGTAGCCGATTTCATTAAATTTATCAAGCTGAAGGAGACATCTTCATGTACTTCACACTTTCCACGATATTCTCAATCACATCACGAATCTCACGATAGTCATCTTGCACCATGAGATTTAAAACATGTGCATAACGAGCGAACATGAAATATCTTCTTTGTTAAAGTAAGGTTTCCTTTCTCGTGAAATGATCCTTCAAGATTCTTCTTCTTTGAATCATTTGAAGATGCATTATCAATGTAATAGTGGAGCACATCTTCAATATCGATCGGATAAACATTGAAGAATCTGATCGCGGTGCAATCCCGGTGTGAGGAGGAGGCAAGCAACAAAAATTCAATATTCTCTTTATATTCCTCGGCATCTAAGTAATGTGAGGTTAGACACATGTACCCAGTGTTTGATTTGGCGTCCATAAATCACTAGTTGATTGATTAAATCGACACTTGCTAACACCCGCTCAATTTTTCCTTCTCACATTGCAAAGTTTTATGCAATCGGTTCTCAAAGTGTAGTTTGATTGGGCGATATCTTGGGTTGAGATTTGGCAAAATAACACAAATATTGATGCTCCACCATCTGAAGGGTGCTCGTGCACAATAAACATCTTAGCAAGAGCTCTCAGCTTTGTCTTTGTCATGATGATAGGTTGATAACAAGTTTTCCTTGATCTTCCTGTAACCTCAAATGACAACAAACTGCTTTGAGGACACTTGCATTTCAAAATTCGCTTAACTGTGAGGCACAAACTTTCAAATGCCTCTTTAGATGACTAGTGGCACCTCCTCTTATAAGCTAAAATATTCTTGCGTGGCGCATTTGCCCCCTATCACCCCCTGTCTTGTCACTCAGTTACAACATCAAATTCATCCCAAACAACTGACTTTTTTCTTTGGTTTGGCTTGGACATAGATGAAGATGATTCAATCCCCATTTCTTCTAATTCATCCATATCATCCGGATTTGACATTTCATCCGTATTTGACATTTTTGGTATCTAGCAGACTAGCAAATAAAAAGAATTTCAATCAAATTAATAATTAAAAAACAAAGTGGTAAACAGAAATTACACACACATGCACGAACATCCTCCTTTGAAAATTAAGAGAGGGGATCATTGAAGAGTGAGAGATTATTTATGAACTAAAAATTATTTCATCAGCTACCATTAATATAATAATCGGTTGAGTTCTTCTTTATACTTCGAAAGTACATAGAAAAATAAAATAAAACCAACATCAAAATGAAATATATTCTGAAATCCTCAACAATTTAAGAGTACCAAACAAACCTTGACTCACAGAAGTACAAAGATTACAGAAACCCGTTTCTCAATCTCCGTGAAACTCCATGAGTCCGGACCCGTCTTTATTTTCTTACATTACACACCCATGAACAAACAAAACCGACATCAAAACGAGAGGAGAGGGAGGCGAGTCGGACTGACCCGACGAGACGAAAATGAGTGAAAATTTAAAAAAAAAATACCTTCCTCACAGTACGGTGGGATTCGCGTTTGGAAAACAACGGTAGAGGAGCGAGAGTGCGGGAGGCGGGCCGCTAGTGCCAGGCCGGGCCAGGCGGGCGGAAGGAGAGATCGAAGCGAAGAGGAGAGCGAAAGAAGGTTTGGGTGGCTGCGCTTTGCCGCACGCTAGAGTGGTGCGGTGGGTGGTGCCTTGAAAATATAGGAAGATTTGGGAATGGGTTTTTATTTTCAGTGGCGGCGATCGCGAGGGAGAGAGAGGGTCGGGGAGGCGTCGTGCACATTAGGGATTTAAATTTGTAGGTTGAGATCGACCCTAAGAGGTTTTATCTTTTTATTTTGGTTAAGGCAAATAATAAAGCAGCGTCGTTTTTAATGTCGAACTTCGAGTTGGGCGCTCGGGTTAAGACTCGGGCTCGGGCTCGATTTCGGGCTCGGATTGGGGCTCGGGCTCAGAATTTATCAAGCTAAATTAAGGCTCGAAGCTCGACTCGTTTGCTTCTTGGTGAGCAGAAGCCGAGCTTTCCGAGCCGGGCCCGAGTGGCTTGGCTCGTTACCAGCCACTAATATCGAGAGGCTCGAGTGTCGCTGACCTAAACCTTTGGATTGAGTCCGATTACCAGGCTTATATTTAAAGTAATGCATTAAATCGTCGAATATCAAATACATTCTCAAATAAGGCCTTCTATAATCTCCCAAATTCCAACTTGAACTAAGCAAAAATGAGTGTCATTATTCAAGTAACTTTCTAAATAACCTCCAAAACCGAAAAATCCCATAAACATAGACACTAGTTCAATAAAGTCTAACATAAACTTTTAAATCAAATCCTAATAATGTGAAACCCCAACCTATTCATCACTTATCATAGAAACTAAAAGCATCTGAAAAGATATCAACGAATGAGAGTAGCTTTAAAGCTCAATAAAATAATAATATAGTTTTATGGATCAAAGGTTTCAATCGTAATAACAAAATAAGAAGAAGTTTTCCTTAAACTTATGATTCAAAGATAAGCTAGAATATTCAAAATTTTCCATTAAAACGTTCTCAAATCGATTTTATATCAAATGTGAACCAAACAATTTCATATCAAATTTCAAATCAAACACTTTCATATCAAAGTCCAAAAGTAAATACATTTCAAACATATTTTTCTATGGTTAACAAATATCAAATGGTGTTCAGCCATATGGGACTTTCAAATGGTCAAGCTATTATATCTGTTGTCATAGCGGATATTGTCAACTAATATATCTAGATTAACGAGGCCAAATATCGTCAACTATTACCATCACGTTAGCGGGGTTAGAGCGTTATCAACTACTATCACAGCATAGTTGTATCCGAAAACCGCCCTGTAGTTTCCAAGTAGGAATGAAGAGAAAATTTATTCCAGGAAAGTTCATGTTTGAACATATACTAGGTCATGCTGAAAAAGCAACTTATCGAAAAGCACAAGGGTATCCATCGCTTATATTTGGGATTCTTATAGCCCAAAAACCAAATCTATTAACCCTCATTGACATTTTAGGGCCTCTAGTAACAAAGATGCGCATCCACCACAAATTGTATGAAAGGCACCATTTAAGAGATGTTCCTTCAGGAAACAACATAGGGAAAATGAAGGAGAAGGTTCCAGAGTTTGAACCAGCAATTGCACCCAAGGGAAAATCTACCTCTATAGTTCTGACGAAGTCCGAAATTTTGGGCAGGACCATTAGGTCCCACGAAAACATGTTGGGTCATGGGTACAAGCAATAATAGTTGGTGAAGCTACCTCAAGGGAATACGCAAACGCGAGAGGAGTTCCTTTCGTTGAAGGAATTGAAGAAAACCAAGGCTCGAGGCCATATTCTACTTTAGAATGAAGACAATGAGGAGAATTACCCACCCCGGACCGCATAGCATCATCGGACCTTACTCTGAGAGTCCAAACTACATTGCCAAGGACCAAGCTTTGATCGGATTTGGCAGAGATGAAGTTCCTACCTTTGGGACCAATATTGCTTGACCGATCTTCATGCCTTCAACAACGCCAAAAGCAATTGCAATCCAACGATGTCCGACAGAGTCGACCATGAGTGGTAGGAAAAGTGGAGACAAGGTGCCTCTGGATTTGCCATCTTCTTAGTCCTCCACGCTCTAAGTTTTCACCAAAAACTTAAGGGAGTGGTAAGAATGTCGCCCATGGAAGATGGAGGTAAAAGGGGTAGCTAATGGATATTTTCTTTTTGATCCATCTAGATTGTAGGTCGAGCTTATGTAAAAGGACAAACAATGAATGAAATAAAAATCTTCATCTTAAACGTGTCAAGTGCCTCTTGTCTTCCCCTCTTCAGTGCATCTTATTGTCTCATTCTTTAAGGGATATTTTTGCCAAAGACATAGCCAAAGGGGAAGAATGTTGAGTTTGAAATTATCCATATCTTCATCTCAAGGGTTCTACAAGAAGGTAGTTGTAGCGCCCCTTCTTCGATCTGACCCGATTGGCTAGTCTGGCGAATCAGAGTCTTTCCCGATACCAGTAAAAGCGTAGCACCCCCAACCCGGCACCCGATGTCGAGCGAAGGTGTCATATATATATATTTTTTTAAAACTTAGAAACTGTAAGCTTGTTTCATATAATGTTAAACATTTAACTTGTATTATATTCTGTAGCAAAGGATTAAAAAATATATACAAACTCCATAAGTGGAAATGTTCAACATTTGCAATATTTACATTGTTTACAAAAGAAACAAAAATACATATACATTAGACCAAGAGTATTTCTAGGGCACCCTCGTAGTCGTGCCCATTCACTTCGTCACAGGTCCAATAATCTTCTAGTTTCCTCTACCGTAATCTACACGGATGAAAACACCCCAGTGCTAGCTTTTATGATGGAATGGCTTCAATGGACGACCCACAATAAGATCATCTTACTTCATACTATTACGCATAAACTTATGACAATTATAACCTTTACATATACTTATCCAATTCTCATATCTACTTTTTCTTAACATGTTTCCTTTATTATCATATTTCATATATTTTTCATGCCATTTTTACACTTTACTTCTTGTTATTGTCACTGTATACTATCATCACATAGCAGAGCTATGCTTCTCATATCATGTCATATACTTGTCACAGTATACTTGTAAGCGCATAGCGGTGCTATGCTTCTTTTATCATATCATATCATTTCATATGTCATATTCAAGTCATTTGTTTTATGTTTCATGCCTGCATAAACCTTATAAGTGGATAAAGGAAATATAAGGGCGAAGGACAACGTAACTCCTTGTCTTAACCAGGTGGTCTATAAGGAGCCCGAAGACTCTGTACTCAGCATTACCCAAAGCAGTGGTCTACAAAGGGCCAGTCTTTACATTATCATTAGCCACAAGACTGACCATCTATAAGGGCCCAAAGGCGCTGTAATAGTGTATAAACTAGGATGTTTATCTTTGTATCTTTACCAAACTTGTTTTTCCCTAATAGGCATGCCTATCTATCCCTCTACCAGGTTCTAAGCAGATAATCCATGTGTATTTTATGTGCAGTACATATCTTATATTCCCGAATGATTATGGTCATCTAGTAATCATATGCGATATATATAATCATTTATTCGAATCTTTGCATTTTTCATATCCTTTTATACGCATAAATAATTATGGTTACCAGTAGAGTCTACTATTTTTTGTGATTTTTGGACCTAATATGAGTTGCAATTTTAACAAGCTATATATAGATGGATTCTTGACTCCATGGGCTTTCCATAGAGTCTAAGAACACCCGAAACGGAGTTCGGACGAAGAAGTTATGACCTTCCAAAGTTTGAGGTCACATAGGAGTAGTCAAACCCGGTAGAAGTGACTTGATGCAGCCGGGCGGCCTAACTTAGCCGATTAGATTCTTGAGGGTAAATGGACCATAATTTGGTCTGCGTGGGAGTCAGGTGAGAAATTGAACCTAACATCAAGTTCATTCAGAAGTACAAGCTCACAATTTTACCAGAAGGACTCACTGCCAAATTCCTTTCTTTCTCACCAAGCCGGTCATAAAGTCCACTAGATAAACAATGCGTGCGATATTAAAGCAGGGAGTAATTTCCTTGGTTTAAATTGCAAACATTTCCCTTAGGGCAAAACACCACCCCACAACCCTTAAATGAAAAGGAAGAGTAGGAGAAACCCCTACACAATTAATGGGTTAGATGAGTTTCCTAAGTCTCAAGACTTTGGGGAATCCTTACTTAGTTTCAAGCACAACCCAAAGATCAACTACAAAACCAGCCCCAAGCACACATATATATATATAGGAGTCTTGAGTTCTTCTCCAGCTCAGCCTAACAAGAAATGAGTTTGGGGAGTTCCAAATGACCCTTCACAAAATAGAGGGTTCCAAACTATGTATCTTTACTTTCTATACCAAAAACTAGACAAATACCATACTCAATTCCATACAAACACTGGAGCTTCCATACCTTTGATCTCTTCTTTTCTCCTTTTTTCTTCCTTCTTCTTCTTCTGTTTCTTCTTCTTCTCCTTCTTCTCCTCTCTCTACTTTTTCTTTCGTCTCCCAAAATGAGACCCTTGATCTTATCCTTGCATCTCACTTCTCCCAAGACCAAGGCGGGGTTTTTTTTTTTTTTTTTTTTTTTACCTTTTGATCTTATCCTCCTTTTAGAGTTAAGGTCATGTTTGTCTTACTCATTTTTGCTTTCTTTCCCATTTTATTTAGGTCCTACACATTTCTCATTATTCTTGTTTAACTTATACATATTCCTACTTTGGCATATGAATTATGACCCTTGGGTCCTGAATTGGTAAATTATTAATTTAACCTTAATTTTTGTATTAATTTCGGGTTCTTGCTTATTTTATTTTATTTTATCTTTATTTTATTCCGAAAAAATATACTTTTACTTTTATTATACCCTAAACATGTTATAAAGCTGACCAACTGGTAGGGTGTTATAGTAGCTACTTTAAGTCGAGCTTAATAAGATTTGATGAAATAGAATAATATCCTAGTAGAATAAGAAATAGTTCGGACTAAGGCTATCTTGTGTTACAGGGATGTGTCAGACATATGATGTCCGAACTATAAACAAAGCGGACGTGGGACGCACGTGAGTCTATTGGCTTAGAGGCTAAGGAACTTTGGGAGCAAGTAACCGATGGGCCTAGGATCTATGACTCTAGTTTTGAAACATACCCACGACCATAATCTATTTGTTGTCTTTGTCTCATCGAATATAATTACAACAATAGGATATTATAACAAATAAAAAATTTTATTACAAAAATATATAAATACATATAAAAATTCATACTACAAAAAACTAAAATAACTATTTTTATGATTATTAAAAATTTAAAAATATTTACAAAAATATTTGAATTAATGAATATTCATATATAAATATTTGTATTAATAAAAACATAAAATAATTATTTTTATGATTATAAATATTTTTTAAAATATTTGAATTAATAAATGAGCATACATGACATTTGTATTAATAAGAACCTAAAATATTACTTTATATAGTTTATAAAAATATTTACAAAATTTGAATTAATGAATAAATATGTAAACATTTGTATCAATAAAACTTAAAATAATTATTTTTATGGTTATAGAAATTTTTAAATATTTACAAAGGTGAATTATTTGAATTTTTTTTTTAAAATATATCATATTATTCAGATTTTTAAATAAAATAAATAGATGTTTTAAGAAAAATAAATAGATATTTAAGGGATAAATAAATAGGAATTTTAGTATACCCAAAAACTTTTAGAGATGTTTTTAAGAAAAAAACACTCTCAAGTCTTTTGAAAAAACTACTTTAAATATTATTCTAAGATTTCAAAAAGCGTTTTTAAAAATATTTCTGACACATTTTTATCCTAAAAATACTTAAAAGCGTTTTAGCCTAAAAACACTTTTAAAGGCATTGTGAAAGTGGCCTAAAGTCCATATATATTAAGAAGTAGCCGTTATTTAAGATACACACGGACTATATATTTATATTGACTTATAGTTGACTAGCTAGCATCAGATATTTGAGGTATGTTTTTTCAAGATGCTTTATTACTAATTCGCTGCGCCATCCCAGTCTCAATTCGATTACCAACCAAAGAGCATAGTGGAGAATGATGAGTAGTGTTCAATGGGTGCTCCAGATCTGCTTGTTATATAGCTAAAGCAAAACCTTAGCAGCAGGAGGAGGAGCAACTCTAGCGATGGCTGATTGTGAAGAAAAGTGTGGAGACAAGAACATTCCATACACGAGGAATTGGATCGAATAGTTGCTGCCGGCCAGATAGATGCTGTTAAACTAAGAAAACTGCGTCTTGAATAAATTTGTCTCGCCTTTATTATCGGCTTCTGATAAAACTTTGTTTAACTTTAAAAAATTTAAAATTTTCAAAAAATACCTTGGACTTTTCTATGGACTTGTTCAAATGGATCTAGGTCTCTTTTATCTGAACTTTTATTCATAAGCTTGGGTTTACACCTAACCCATTATTGGATATGCCAAATTTTAATTTGGGACCAAAAAAATCTTAGACGACCATAACATGAAGCTACAAAGAAAGAAACGTGTCTTCTTTGGTCTAGAAACTTAGAAATGTACTTGTAGTAGGCCATGTTCTCTTTAAAAGATATGTACAAAACCTTTAGTAGGCCCGCCTTTGTTTGATATTCAAGATTCAATAAATATAGGTTGAGTAAAGTCCATATATAAAACAAATTAGCCTTCGGTTGTTGATTACACTGAGCATCAATGTTATCATATATTACTGATTCCTATCGATTCTTTTCAATTACTTTGCGAAGACCCCTACCAAATAGTTGGTCAATCAAAAGATTAAATCAAAATCATCATAATTATCTTAGGAAATATCTTAACGCGACTTCCTCGCAACTGACATGTATCTATCCGGATTCTCTATTTGTTCTTTGCGGTGGTCTAGTTGGAACCATAATTCCATTACAGTGCGCGAAGAAAATTATGCTGGGGAAATAACCAAGCTTAAGAGCTGAGTGTTTTTAAAAGTGGTTCTAGGCATAAAAACACTCTTAACGGTTTTTTTTTTTTTTTTTTTTGGAGAAAAAAAGAGTTTGATAGAATTTTGAAAAACATTATTGAAACCTCAAAAGAAATTAAAGTGTTTTTTCGAGAAGCACTAAGGAGATATTTAAAAAACACTGTTAAATTTTTTTTATATTCCTATAATACTTACTACATTCCTTCTAAAAGAGTGTTATATTTTCTTAATATCTAATTATTTTTCCATTGAATTATTTTCTTTTTCTATACTTTTATTTTCCTTACCGACTCTCTTTTCATAGAATAAAGAATATTGTATCAGTAGCTTAGTTGATAAAGCGTTCAAAATTTAAAAAGGCAGGACATCGAGGGAGGGGAGGGAGTCCTAGTGGAGACATTTTATTATATTGTAACAAAATACTTAATTGTCAAAAAGAATATCCACTTAACCACATAAATTTTTTTTTGTTATTTCTCAACTCCAAGTAGGTTCCTTTTTTTATTTTTATTTTATTATTATTATTTTTTGCTTTTGTGTTCCATTGCCTTGGTGTTCTTTATAATCATATTAATAATTATTTTAGGGTTTATTAATACAAATTTATGTATGTTTATTCATTAGTTTAAATAATATAATAACAAAAAACTAAAAATAATTATTTTAATTTATTAATACAAATATTTATATATGTTTTATTCATTAATTCAAATTTATATAAATATTTTAAAATTTTATAATCATAAAAATAGTTATTTTAGAGTTTTATTAATACAAATTTTTATATGTATTTATATATTTGTATAAATAAAAATTTTTGTTATTATGATATTGTATTTTTTATAATTAAATATTAAATGTTCTTTTAAGTAATTTTTTAAAGATATAAAAATGTTTTTATATCAACTCATCAAATTGCCTAGTCAATGTTTCAAACATTTTAAAAGGACAGTGAAGGGGCCTGGAGTTCGAGTTCTAGTGAATAATTTAATACATTGAAACTAAAAAGTATAGTAAAAAAAAAAAATGTTATGTTGCATAAATCATTTGGGTTAGAAACTCTTTATAAAAACATGGAACTTTATGTCCCATGGACTTCCTCAGTTGATTAGTATGAGATACTTGGGCTTGGTTGAAACCGGAATTGGAAACAACAAGTAGTAAGTAAAGAAAATTGAGAGAAAAAGTGATAGTAAAGAAAAATTTGACAAGAAAATAAAAAATAGGTTTACTTTTTCAACATGCCTTGTTACTAATTCCCTGCATAAATACGAATCTCAATTGGAGAACCTACCAAAGAGAGCATAGTTGAGAATGATGAGCAGTGTTCAATGGGTGCTTCAGATCTCCTTGTTACTGTGAAACAATACGAGGTATCAGCAGCAACAACTCTAGCGATGCCTGGTTGTGAGAAGAAAGGGTAATGGAGACGACGATATTCCATACCCTTCAGGTGGATCGAATTGTTGCTACTTTGATGAATGGTTCGAAGTAATATCAGTTTATTTATCTTAATTCTAAAAACTTTAATAATCGTTAGACAGAATTTTGAAGATTTTGTTATTTATTTATTTTTATTTTTTTGAAGTTCAACTATCCCAAAATAAAATTCTCGGAATAGAAACACATGTATAAATTCGGTAAAAACCATAGATGATACAACATTTGAGTTAATACCATAATAAATTAGTTTAAAACCTACAAATTTGATAATACTATAGTGAGTAGGATACCTATGACTCTAGTTTTGAAACATACCCACGACCATAATCTATTTATTGTCTTTTTTCTCATCGAATATAATTACAACAATAGGATAATTCTAACAAATATAAAAATTTATTACAAAAATATATAAATATATAAAATTCATACCTACACAAAACTAAAATAACTATTTTGTTGAATTATAAAAATTTAAAAATATTTACAAACATATTTGAATTAATGAATAAACATATAATATTTGTATTCATCAAAAACATAAATAATTATTTTATGATTATAAACATTTTAAAATATTTGAGATAATAAATGAGCATGCATAACATTTGTATTAATAAGAACCTAAAATATTAATTTGTATGATCATAAAAATATTTACAAAAAGCTTTGAATTGATGAATAAATATGTAAACATTTGTAATAAAAACTTAAAATAATTATTTTTATGGTTATGATTTTTAAAAATATTTACAAAAGATTTGAATTATTTGGTACAAAAACTCTCTTATTATTCAGATTTTTAAAATAAAATAAATAGATATTTTAAAGAAAAATAATTAGATATTTAAGGATAAATAAACCAAATATTTTAAGTACTGCCCAAACTTTTGAGGTTTTTTTTTTTCAAGTGCTTCTCGAAAAAACACTTATCCTTTTCTAAAATTTAAAAGCTTTTTAAAATATTATACAAACACTGTATCTAAAATACTTTAAAGTGTTTTTGGCTAAAGCTACTTTTAAAGGCATTGCCAAAGTGGCCCCTAAAGTCCATATATATTAAAGTAGCTTCGGTTCTGTGAATACACACCGACTATCCAAATAGCATGGAAAACGTGTAGCAGTGGTCGGCTGGTTGCTCCATAATTCCATTGTGAAACCTCAAAGAACCCAAAAGTGATTTTTGAGAAGCACTTATGAGATATTTTAAAAAAGAACACTGTCAAATTTTGCGATTTGCGAAGTAGCAGTGGAAAACGATGTAGCAGTGTCCCGGCTGGACATCATAATTCCATTGTGGCGACGGAGAAAACATGTGGGAAAAACACTCTTAAAGGTTTTTTGAAAAAAAGAGTTTGATAGGAGTACGAAAAACGTTATTGAAACCTCAAAAGAACTTAAAGTGTTTTTGAGAAAAAGCATGAGATAATGTTAAAAACACTGTCAATTTTTTTTTATATTCCAATATTCATTCACATTCCTTCTAAAAATTTAATTATATTTTCAATATCTAATTATTTTCCATTATGTTATTTTCTTTTCTCTATACTTTTAACTTCTTTTCACTCTCTTTTCCTCCAATCGAAGTCTTGGCGTAATACAAGCTTAGTTGATAAAGCGTTCGAAATTTAACCGGGCTGTGAAGGAGGAGAGTCCTAATAGAACATTTTATTATATTGTAAAATACTTAATTGTCAAAAGAATATCCACTCAACCCACATTAAGATTTTTTTGTTATTTCTCAACTCCAAGTAGGTTCCTTTTTTTCTTGCTTTTTCTTTTTCTTTTTGCTTTTTGTGTGTTCCGTTGGCTTAGTATTCTTTAAAAATCCCATATTAATAATTTTTTGTACAGTTTTATTAATACAAATTTTATGTATGTTTATTCATTAGTTTAAATCTTTTGTAAATATTTTATATGTGAAAACTAAAAATAATTATTTGGGTTTTATTAATACAAATATTTATATATGTTTATTCATTAATTCAAAATTTATGTAAAAATTTTAAAATTTTATAATCATAAAAATAGTTATTTTAAGGTTTTATTAATACAAATTTTATATGTATTTATATATTTTGTAATAAAATTTTTATTTATTATGATATTGTATTTTTATAATTAAATATTAAATGTTCTTTTAAGTAATTTTAAAGATATAAAAATGTTTTTATATCAACTCATCGTGCCTAGTCAATGTTTCAAACATTTAAAAGGACACAGTGAAGGGGGCCTAGGTTCGAGTTCTAGTGAGAACAATTTAATACATTGAAACTAAAGTGTAGTAAAAAAAAATGTTATGTTATAAAAAAATCATTTTGGTTAGAAGCTGTTACCTGAAAGCTGTAAACTATCCATGGACTTCCTCAGTTGATTAGTATGAGATACTTGGGCTTGGTTTGGAACAGGGTGGAACCAAAGAAAGTAGTTAAGTAAAGAAAATGGAGAGAAAAAGTAGAAGTAAAAAAGAAAATTTGACAGAAAATAAAAAATAGGTTTACTTTTTCAACATTAGCACATTACTAATTCCCTGCATAAATAGGAATCTCAATTGGAGAACCTACCAAAGAGAGCATAGTTGAGAATGATGAGTAGTGTTCAATGGGTGCTTCAGATCTCCTTGTTACTGTGGCTAAGCAAGGTATTAGCAGCAGCAACTCTAGCGATGCCTGGTTGGCGAAGAAAGTGTGGAGGCGTCGATATTCCTTTATGGGGTGGATCGAATGGTTGCTTCGCCGACCCAAATGGTTTGAAGTAAGTTGTACTGGCTCCGCGCCCTCTTAAAGCCTTTCCTGAAAAGAATGAATGTGGAGGTGCTGAATGTTTCAGTAGATGATAGCACCATCAGGGTCAACAACCCAGTACTGATTTATCAGGATTGTCCCGGCAAACCATCAAATGACACACGGCCGTGGGAGGGAGGCGGAGGCCCCTATTCATTCTCCGACATCTCTACTAGATTCACTGCTGTGGGTTGTAGCTCCCTGGCCTCCATCAGCCTGGAGAATGATGAAGTAGTTGGGGGGTGCATGTCCTTCTGCAAAAATGGCACGACTGCGGCAACAGACAGCACTTGTTTTGGCTTGGAATGTTGTCAAACCCAAGTCCCTTCTGGCCTCCAGTCCTTCACTACAAATTTGGAAACCTATTCTAATGTTACTGCTTCTACTGATCATCATGATGAATGCAAATACGCATTCACCAGTGAGATACGTATGGTTTAAGCGAAAATGTAAAAAGATCCACACGGGTAGAAAGATATGGGATATGTTGCAGCAAGTGCTTGACTGGCGGTTACAGCTCAACATACCCAGTACTCCACCTCAAACCTCAACACATCCACATCTGTTTGTGGCAGTAATGCTCGTTGTTCACCTGACAAGACTCTGGCATCAAGTCTCACCTGCCGTTGTCAACAGGGTTATGAAGGCAATCCTTATCTTCCCCAAGGATGTCAAGAGCAATCAGGTAATTGTAAGTTATTTGAATTTAGGGTTATTTGATTATAAGAGTACTTTTTTCAAAAACCCGATTCGAAAATCTAAGGGTCTCGATCTTATTTTTAAAAATTGTTTTTAAGAACAATTTTTTGAAAACCATAAATCTTGTTGTGGTATTACTAGCGTGTGTCTTTGAATTTAATGTTTTCATAACAAAAAAAAAAAAAAAAAATTCAGCATTCTCCTTGTTTTCCAGAACAAAAACAGTTTTCAAAAACTGTAAATTTGATTCATGTTTTTGAATCAAACAGTGTTTTCTGAATTTAGTGTTCTTTGAGATTTTTTAGGACCAAAAAAAAAAAAAAAAAAGAACCAAATGAAAACATACTGTTGTGGCCCTAATTTTATTTTTTACCTCATTTTATAAAAGTTAGTGCCCTACTTGTTTTAAATATAAAGTGAAAAATAACATTTTTGTACCAAATGAGCAATTGTTTAAGCAAAAAACATAAGAATGAAAACGTTACAAAAATTTCAGATCATTTTAAGATTTTTGACCAAATATTTCTTGAATTTATGTCTTTAACTTATTTTTAAAAAAAATACCAAGAAAAATCCTCCCAGGCCTCCTGAACACAATTTTCTTTGTTTTTGTTTTTCTTTTACCGATTCTTTTAATTTTATTTAATTTTTACTTTTGTCTTATTGTTAATTTTGAATCATTTCAGCAATTAGAGCTAGATTCTTGAATCTGTTTCTCTCTTTGAACCATCGTGACGGCATATGACAGCAGGACAGTATGCATTCCTAATAGAACAGACTTTTTCATGTGGGAGAATCATTGATCCAACTGGCCACGGAATAGCAGTGTTGCCCGGTATGTTGCTATCTTCTTTCTTTTTCTCTCTTCCCTCTAGTACAAATCCGAAAAAGAAAATTAATAACAAATTTTTCGTTTATAACAATTTCAACATAAATATAATGTTTTGTTTTTTAAGATTTATCTTGAAAGATAATTATTTTTAAAATATATTTTTAATTGAAAAAATATTAATCAAATTTTTTTTTAAAAAAAATTGAATAATTATTTAAGAACAGAAACGAAATTTCAGCGAGCATGCATGCTACATAAACCATCTTTGTTTTTGTTTTCAAAAATTGGAAAAGAAAAAAGGAAGACCTTATAAGAATTATATTGGAATTAACCGAATCGTGGATTTTCAAGTTTGAAGAAGAATTTTCTTTTTCCAAATATTATGGATCTTTCTGAAAATTTAAAAAAACAAGTAGTAATTATATAAGTAATTTAAGAACACAATAGCATGCTATCTTTTCTTCCTGCTAATTTAGAGATGAAGCTATTTCCTTTAATTTTGAAAGGATTACTTCTTGATCACCACATACAAATAAAATGTTTTGTCACCATAATCTTTAATAATTTTTTCAATTATTTTTATTTAATTACAAGAATTATTTAAAATAATCTTTCAGAAAAAGTTATTTAAAATAATTATATAGAAAGCGGAAATCACTGAATAAAAAATAGTATAGATAAAAAATACTTTTAAATTTTTTTATAAATATTTTTTAAGAAATGGAGTTCCTAAGTTTCTCCAACTTTGTTCTTTGTTTCAGAGGATATAAAACAATTTTTAAAAATAATATTTCGCCATTATTTTCCAAAACACTCCCCAAACACCTCTAATAAAATTATTATTTTCCTAAACCATATTAATAATATTTTAAAGAAAAAAACTTACCAATGAAATGATAGAGAAGAAAAAACAGAAAAAAGGAGACATAAAAAAAACAGTTAAAAATACCTTTTTTTTCTTCTTTTTATAAAAATTACAGAATTTCAGTGAAAAGTTGCAGTTATATAGTCAATTTTCTATCTCAATATGTTTTCCACAAGAAACCTAAATTGAAGAAAATAATTTAAATCTTCTTTCCTTCTGAATTTCTAGGAACGAGAAATAACAGCTTTTAACTCTTCATCTACACTTGAATTTTAGTTTCAGGTAACAACCTAGAATTCAGCCGGTGCATGCTCAGCTCATACGAAAATATTGATTTTTTTTTTTTTTTTAGTGTTTCTTTAAAAAAAAATCAATGGAAATAATTTCTTATTCGTTTTAAAACAATTTGTTAGTGTACTTTTTTTCTAAAAACGTTGACTAGAAAACAACAGTCAATATATGGTCTAACTCCGACAATATTTTATCACAGCAGTTTAAAATAAAATATTGTTTTCAATCATGGTCAAATAATAAGAATAAAACTAAAACTCTTTGGTTGTTTGCCAATTAGGATGTTGCTAGTTTATTTTTCTATTGTTACTCTTTTTGTTTTTAAAGATATTCATATTGTTACTTAATATTGAATCAAAATACATAATTATTTCAACTTAATATTTATACACAAATTAAAATCGTAAAGTTTATTATCATTCAAAGAGAAATAAAAATGAAGATAAAATATTCTATTCATTTTCATGTATACTGTTTGATGTTCAGTAGCATTTTCCTGGTGCAATATGACTTTCATTTAACAGAAATGATATGGCAACACCTTCA